>JAGFNQ010008646.1:0-13730 GCA_024364735.1 Boesenbergia rotunda | reverse complement strand
CCTCAAAATGGGAGGTGAATCGCCCATCTCTGTCAGACACGATCGACTTCGGAACTCCGTGAAGCCTGATTACTTCTTTCACGTACAGCTGTGCTAACTGCTCTACCGAATGCGATAACTTGATGGCTAGGAAGTGGGCAGACTTGGTCAATCTGTCCACTATCACCCAAATTGCATCGTCCATGGGTGGTTCTTGGAAGACCTGTGATAAAGTCCATGGATATTTCTTCCCACTTCCACTCTGGAATGGGAAGAGGCTGTAGAACTCCTCCTGGTCTCTGGTGTTCTGCTTTGACCCTCTGGCAGGTCAAGCAGGTACTGATATATCTGGCCACGTCTCGCTTAGTCCAGACCACCAGAATCTTTTCTTTAGATCTTGACATCTTGGTAGAACCAGGATGCATAGAGTACGGGGTACTGTGGGCTTCTTCTAAAATATTCTTTCTTAGTTCCTCATCATTGGGGACGCAAAGGCGGTCTCCAAATAGAGTATGCCACTATCTGATACTCGAAACTCTGAATTTTCTGCCTCTTGGATCCCCTGCTTAATCTTCTGGATCTCTGGGTCTTGACTTTGCTTTCTTTGTATATCCACAAGCAGGGTTGACTCTAGAGTCAATGCAGAAAGTTGCCCAATTATTACCTCGACTCCAAAATCCTTTATTTCTTTCTGAAGTGGTAGAGACAGTGATGATAAGGACATCAGTGCTGCACAGGATTTTCTGCTCAGTGCATCTGCCACTTTATTAGCTTTACCTGGGTGGTAGAGGATTTCACAGTCATAATCTTTGACCAACTCTAGCCACCTGCGCTGCCTCATATTCAGGTCCTTCTGAGTGAAGAAGTACTTCAAACTTTGATGGTCTGTGAAGATTCTGCACTGCACTCCATACAGGTAGTGTCTCCAGAGCTTTAGTGCAAAAACCACAGCTGCTAGCTCAAGTCGTGGGTAGGGTAATTCTTCTCATAGTCCTTGAGCTGTCTGGAGGCATATGCTATTACTTTACCGTCTTGCATGAGGACAGCTCCAAGGCCCATCTTGGATGCATCACTGTAGATGTCAAAGGCCTTGTCACTCTCTGGAACAGTCAAGATGGGAGCACTGGTCAGTCTCTTCTTCAGCTCTAGAAACTGTGCTCGCATTTATCTGACCATTCAAACTTCTTGTTCTTTCTGGTCAAGGCTGTGAGTGGAGAGGCTATCTGGAAAAGTCTCCACAAATTTTCTGTAATATCCTGCCAGGCCTAAGAAGCTTCTGATCTCACTGGCATTCTTGGGTCTACACCAGTTGCTGACTGCTTCTATCTTGGCTGGATCAACTTGAATGCCTTCTTTGGATACAATGTGACCTAGGAAGTCACCTGATCTAGCCAAAACTCACACTTTGAGAATTTTGCATAGAGCTTCTCCTGCTGAAGGATCTGCAGCACTATCCTCAAGTGTGTAGCATGGTCCTCTGGAGTCTGTGAGTATATGAGAATATCATCAATAAATACAATGACGAATTTATCGAGATACTCCCTGAAGATGTGGTTCATCAGCTCCATGAAGACTGCTGGAGCATTGGTTACTCCAAAAGGCATTACTACAAATTCGTAGTGGCCGTATCTTGTCCTGAAGGCGTCCTGGGGATGTCACTTTCTTTAACCTTTAGCTGATGATACCCAGAACGCAGATCTATCTTCGAGAACACTGTAGCCCCTTTGAGTTGATCAAATAAATCATCTATTCTAGGAAGGGGGTACTTGTTCTTGATGGTCACCTTGTTCAGAGCTCTGTAGTCTATGCACAGACGCATAGACCCATCCTTCTTCTTGACGAAAAGTACAGGAGCTCCCCAGGGTGAATGACTCGGGCGAATGAAGCCCTTGTCTAGTAGCTCCTGGAGTTGCTCTTGTAATTCCTTCAACTCTGCTGGAGACATACGATATGGGGCCTTCGAGACCGGACCGGTACCGGGCACTAGCTCGATCTCGAATTCCACTTCTCGTTGGGAGGTAGTCCAGGTAATTCTTCTGGGAACACTTCTGGATATTCGCAGACTACCCGTACATCCTCCTGCTTGAGTTCTTCCTTTGCTTCTGATTCCACTATGTGTGCAAGAAAACCAGCACACCCTTGCTCTAGCATCTGGTGGGCTGCCAAGGCTGAGAGAAATTTCTGAGTCTTCCTCCTTGGGGCTCCTTGAAACTCGAATGGTGGTTCTCCTTCTGGGCTGAAAACCACCTTCCTTCTACGGCAGTCCACTGAAGCGCTGTACTTACTGAGGAAATCCATGCCCAGTATGATGTCGAAGTCCTGCATCGCAAGGACTATCAGATCGACATATAGCTCTCGGTCTGAAATCTTGATTGGCACAGCCCGGAGCCTCTGGGTGGACTCCATGATTTCCCCTGAAGGGAGAGTTGTCAGGAATCTGGACTCCCAACTCTCTGTAGGCACCTGTAACTTACTAGCAAAAGGTACTGATACGAAAGAATGGGTCGCCCCAGTGTCAAACAGTGTAGTAGCTAAATGCTGTAAAATAACTATTTGACCTGTTACGACCGTGGAGGCGCTGGCAGCTTCTTCCTTCGTGAGGGAAAGACTCTGGCATTGGTTGGAACTGGTGCTGCTTCCAACCCTCCTTGACTGATCTGAGGTCCCTCCAGTATAGTAGGCATGTAATGTAACTGAGGCTGGCCTCCATACTGTACGGACTGCTGAGGAAGTACCTTGAACTTGTTTGGGCAGTCTTTGGATCTGTGTCCCTCTTGTCCACATGAATAGCATCCAGTTACACCCAAAAGGCATGCTCCTGGATGGTTCCTCCCACACTTAGGACAAGGTGGATACCTAGCTTGCTTATTCTCTGGTTTTCCTTTCTGGCTGCCAGGCCACTGCTTCCTTTTGTGGTTCTTGTTCTTCCAGTTCTGGCTATTTGGCTGAGGCTTCTGGCCTCCTATTGTCTTGTTCTCAATCAGGACTGGCTTCTGCTGTGCTTGCTGTGCCTTGATGCTATTCAGGTAGTGCTCTGAGATTAGAGCACTACTGACCAACTCCTCGCTGGTCTGGGGTCGGTGCATCCCGCTGTTCACGTTGAGTGCTATCTCAGGGTTCAGCATGCGGAGCATCAGTCTGACTCGCTCCTTCTCTGTGCTGACTAGCTCTGGGCAGAGGCGAGCTAGTCTGTTGAACTTTGCGACTGCTTCTCCCACTGGTAGGCTACCCTGTCTGAACTCCATGAAGTCCTCGAAGTGCTTGTTGGTAACCTTCATGTGGAAAAATTCCTCATAGAACTCGTGCTCAAAATCTGCCCAGCTCATCTGGTTGACTATCTTCTTACTCTTGACTCGCTCCCACCACATACGAGCATCTCCAGTTAGGCAGAAGGAGGCACATTTGACCTTCTCGACCTCTGGCCAGTCAAGAAGCTCCATCGTGCTCTCTAAAGTCTTGAACCAAGCCTGGGCATCCCAGGGCTCAGTCGTGCCTGAGAAGCTTTCGGGTTTCAGCCTCTGCCACTGGACGAGGTATGCTTCTTGTCTTCGGTTCACAGCAGGGGTCTCCTGTGGGACTGGTGGAACTTCAGCCACTACTGGAGTTCCCACTCCTGCTGTGGGTGGTGTAGGGGGCACTGGGTGCTGATTCGCCATCAGTGTGGCGATGGTCTTCTGTTGTTCTGTAATCTGAGCTTGCATTTGAGCAATGACTGCCATCAGGTTTGGCTGTTCTGTGCCAGGCTCACTGTTATCTTGAACTGGAGTTCTGTTATTAGCATTAGGAGCTCGGCCTCTTCTTGCCATCTAATAATGCATAAAGGAACAAGAAATCACTACTACATCTCTAGGTATAAACTTGTCTTCTTACTTAGAAATCTAATATCCATTCTAGGGATTAAACATGATTCCGTGATACTAAGGGATTAAACATGCTTCCTTGTTCTATGCACATGTGAGTAAGTACTTAAGCATTTCTCTATACTGCAATTAAATAAAGGAGCAATAGAAAAAAAACTGAAACTTAAAGCTTTCTTACTTGAAGACGGCAAGGTTGATGCTGATGTGTGTGTGATGCTGGAGAATGGGAACTGCTCTGATACCACTGTAGCGACCCGCCTTCTCTACCTTAGACGGATCGTTACTTTCCTCTACTTCTCAACTTTATACACGACTAAAAGTAAAATGCGGAAATCTTTTTTTTTTCTTTTAAATTCTTCTAACAATTATATTCTAACTTAAGTAGTCATGCATGATACCATATCACACTTTCCTTCTCAAAACTCGTAGTTGATACTTATTGAAACAAGCCTCACCCAACTCAAACTGCCCGTACCAGTCGACTGGTGACGTAGCAGTCGACTGGTACGCCTGTAATCAGTTTACAGGTTTTCGGCTCTTGCTTCTTAAGTCCACCATTCATTCAGTTTCGAGCCATATCAAACTACGACACCATTTCTATACTCTATGTCAGTTTCCTAAACAATTTAGCCAATCAAACGAATCCATAAACTTGAATTTAGGACTTTTATGGAAGAAAATAAACTAAACAAGTTTATATAAACTTTAACAATAGAGTTTGTACCAATCTTGACTCCTATGCATTCATAACGCCAAATACATGTTCTACAACCTTGCTAATGCATTATGAAATGTGATTGCAACTTTTCTAAACATTTTTAAGCAATAAAAACTTGATTCAAAGGGAAATTGATACTATCTTGGCACAAACACCTTTTTCTCTAACAAAGTATCAATATCTCTAACTACTTACACTTCTACTCATCCAATGCAATCATAAGGATATGTATGCTAAATGAAATGACATGGAATCTTTACTCTAAGAAATTGAGCATGTAAAACTATCCAAAACTCAAATACTCTATAATCTCCATAAGCAAGAACTTGAAATTTGAATAAACTTAAACATTGCAATTCAAATAACTAAATTGTCTCGTCTCAAAGATCTCTCCATAATCAGCCACCACACACACTCTACTCAGCACCGCCTCGTCGTCTTCCTTCAGAATTGCTTGCCTTTACCTTTATCTGCAATAAGAGGAAATGCATCTATAAGCAAAAGCTTAGTAAGTACTATCTAGCTCACAAAATCTCGAAATGTGCAAACATGCTTCTAGGACAATATGAAAATCATATGAGATACTAAGATGCTTGAAAGAAAACTAAGAACATGTATAACTCAAAACATGCATACTCAAGCAATAATAAATCTCAATTTACTTTTCTTGGCTCAACTTGAAACTTTAGCTATTCTTTAACTTTTTGAAAACTTTCTAAAACTTTCGAAACTTTGCTAAAGCATATACTTGAAAATACTAATCACTTGGATCCACTGAAGACGTAAGTACCATCTCATGCGCGTTCCCTAAAAGGTTGGGGTAGCGAGCCACCAATCCTAATAGAGCAGACCTTGGTCTACCAGGGCCAAGACCTTGGAATTGGACACCTGGATTTCTTTAACGACGCCCTTGGACGCCGGGTACTGGCCTTAGAAAATAAAATAGCTTTTCTTTCTTTTCTTTCTTATCTGTAAATGCCTTGGCATTTTCTGGAGCACCTTGCGTGCTAAAATCCCTAAGTCTTGACTTTTCGGGATTTCTTAAGGCCTTGGCCTTTTCTTTTCTTATCTTTATCTTCTCTTTTCTTTTCTCATAGCTTTTCTTGGTCCCTAATCTCATATAGGGCACTCAATAAAATATATAAGCATATAATGAACTAAGATCACATGCAAAAACTTAACAAAAGAAATATCTCTTTTAAAAACTTTTAAAGGAAATTCTCGCGGAAAAACCGCCTCTTACTGCAGGTGAGCAGTACTTACATTGATATCTTGGACTTACAACCAAGATTGACATCTAGAGCTCGGGAGAAACTTGAGATCTCGGAGAATTCTTCACGCCTACGCGTTCCTCTCGTCGCGGGGATCCCGAATATAGGATTATCTCTTGGAGAAGAGTCTTGGCCGGCCCTCTAGAGCTTGCTGTTGGTCGGCGTCGCCCCAAGAGAGGAGAGGAGGTCGGCGTGAGGGTTTGGAGAGGAGAGAAATAAAACTTCTCTCTTTAATTAGCTATTTATACTTAAGGGTCGGATCAACCTACTATACCGTAAATACCCTTCTCTCCGTCCCTTGTTGTGCTTGATACCCCTAGCCCGGCTGGTTGCGCGCGCGGCCTGTTTCGTGGTGGTCGCGGGTTCAATCCACCGGCTGCCCTTAAACGTTTTTATTATTTTTCCATTTTCTTTTTCTTTTTCCAAAAATACTAAACGGACTCGGAAAATTCCATAAAAATACTCTAAAAATTCCTAAAAATATCTAGAATATTTCTAAACCATTTCTAAATAATTCTAAGGACTTTAAGAACTAAAAATGGAAATTTTGGGGCGTTACAGAGATGGCGAGGATGGTGGAAAGTGGATGGAGAAGATCTGATCGAGTCGGGAACCCCTCAAACTGATCGATCGAAGCTCCGGTCGGCGACGATGATGTGGGAATGGATCCCCTAACGCCCTCTCCGCTCCCGAGCAACCGCATACGAGAGTGAGATGGCGAGGAGAGGGAATGGAGCTTGTGGCCGGCGGCGATGGAGATGGAGGAAATCGCTGGTGGAGTGGATGGAGTGAGTCGGGAAAATCCCGTCTGCCCTAGCTTCTCTGCGCGATCCGCGTTTTGTCCCTGGCTGCGCATGGGTTCAGCCAAATCAACTCAAACCTTGGGTTCAACCACAGCTCAGTCCAGCACTTGGTTCAGTCAGCTTGGGCTCAGTCTTGATTCAGCCAAATCAACTCAAACCTTGGGTTCAACCACAGCTCAGTCTAGCACTTGGTTCAGTCAGCTTGGGCAGTTGGTTTGGTCCAGCTGGGTTCGGTCCAGCTTGAATTCGGCTCAGCCCTTTGGTTCAGTTAACCCAGCTCAGCCCAACAGCACAGCAGTTAGGTTCAATCAGCCTTGGGTTCAGCCACATGATGATGGAAACAACAGACGGCTGAGATCAATTTAGCTTCATCCAACGGTCAGATCTCTTCAGATCTGAACCAAACTCCACAGATCCCAATCAATGGTCCTGATCTACCTGTCCCAGCTCGGATTAACCAGATCAATGGTGTATGGTCCAGATCTTCCTTTTTCTTGAATGGATGGTCTAGAACATCTTGAGCTCGATCCAACGGTCAGATTACTTCTGATTTGGCTGAATTTTTCAGATCTTGATCTATGGTCATGATTGACTCTATCTTGAACTCGGATTGACCAGAAGTTGACCGATGGCTCAGATCTAGCCGTTCTCTGGAATGAACGGCTCCTATTAATCCGATGCTTGATCCCTTTGATCCGGATCCAATTCTGACTCAAGTATCTGACCCAATTTGATCTCGATCCATGATCATTGAAGCCTACAAAATGATATTCAAATTTAGTGTCAAAAAAATATCCCAAATATACAAAGATTTGAATTAAAAGCCAAAATAGGAAAATACATGAAACCTAATACAATTGCAAACTTAAGCATATAAAATGTGGATCAAACATGGATTTTAGAGCCTAAAATAATCAACAAAAATGATGGTTATCAGTTGTCCTCTGATGCAATCTTGGCGACAATAACTTCTCCTCGCTTTAGATCTCTCGTATCAGGTGGTACTTGCGCTCTATGTGTTTACTCGCCTTATGGGCTCGTGGTTCCTTCAAATTTGCAACTGTACCACTATTATCACAATAAATTGTGATAGATCTGAGCAAATCAGGAATCACATCCAAGTCCATCAAGAAGTTCTTGAGCCATACAGCTTCTTTAGCCGCCTCAGAGGCTGCCACATACTCAGCTTCCATGGTGGAGTCCGCCATGAATTTCTGCTTGACACTCCTCCATACTATGGCTCCACCTCCTAAAGTAAATACATACCCCAAGGTAGACTTACTTTTATCCCTATCTGATTGGATGTCTGAATCCGTATTACCCACAAGGAGTAATTGATCTGCCTTGTAAACTAGAATATAATCCCTAGTCCTTCTCAGGTACTTCAATATATGCTTTACCGCAGTCCAATGTCCTTGACCTGGATTACTCTGATATCTTCTAACCATGCCCACGGCAAAGTAGATATCCAGTCTCGTACATAGCATAGCATACATGAGGCTTCCTACAGGCGAAGCATAAGGAACCACCTTCATCTCCTCTATCTCCTTTGATGTTTTAGGATACATCTCCTTAGATAGAGGAACTCCATGCCTGAAAAGTAGAAAATCTTTCTTGGAGTTTTCCATGCTAAAACGAGCTAGGACAGTATCTATGTATGAAGCTTGAGATAAGAACAATATCCTTTTCTTGCGATCCCTTAAAACTTTGATCCTAAGGATGTGCCCTGCTTCTCCCAAGTCTTTTATATCAAACTGTTTGGACAACCATACCCTTACATCTGATAATACTTTGACATTGTTTCCAATGAGCAAAATATCAACTACGTATAGTATAAGAAATATCACTACGTTTCCGTCACATCTCTTATATACACAAGATTCATCCGCATTTTGAATAAATCCATATGACTGGATTACCTCATCAAACTGGATGTTCCAAGATTGTGAAGCTTGCTTCAATCCATAAATGGACCGATTAAGCTTACACACAAGATGCTCTTTGCCTTTTGCAATGAATCCCTCTAGTTGCTTCATATATATGTTTTCGTCAAGACTTCCGTTAAGGAAAGCTATCTTGACATCCATTTGCCAAACCTCATAATCCATATGAGCGGCAATAGATAAGAGAATCCAGATAGACTGAAGCATGACTACTGGCGAAAGGGTCTCCTCATAATCGATGCCCTCTTTCTAAGTATACCCTTTCACAACAAGCCTAGCTTTGAAAGTCTCTACCTTTCCGTCTGATCCTCTCTTTCTCTTGTAGATTCACTTACATCCAATGGCTTTTACACCATTGGGTGGTTCTACTAGCTCCCAGACATGATTAGAATCCATAGATTCTATTTCTGAATTCATCGCCCTTTGCCAAGATACCGCATCTTTATATTGGAGTGCCTCGTCATAGGTCCAGGGATCAGGTTCATGTTCACCAGGGACTTGTTGGGACCGGGTGCATGTCGACAAGGATACGAGTTCGTAAAATTTTAAATTTTTACGTGCAGCGGAAGAATTAGCATAAAATAATTTCCTAAATTATTTTAACCACGTATCTAGCATGCAACCTTATGATGTGTGGACATAATCATAAATTAAAACTTTACGGAAAAGTAAACTAATTTACTAAGTACCTCTCGTAACTCGAAGTAAGGGACGAGATCCAACCGTAGCGTCCCTTGGAAGCTCCGCCTCTATTCGCGTCCACGCCGAGTTCTCTTCGGGATGACTTCGCAAAGCCACGAGTTTTGTGCCGACGAGAACTACTAGATTCTCCGAAGACACAACTAAAAGATCAAGAAGAAAGAAAGGAAACTAACCACCAAAGTAACGGAATCTAAATTCCGAGAAGAGAGGAGTTGTGATCCGCTTCTTCTTCTTCTTGGTTGGCTTCTCCTTGGTGATGGTGGCTCACGGCAACCTCAAGGGAGGTTGAGGTTGCGCCGGCCCTAGCTTGGACAAGGGGTGCCGGCCCTAGCTTGGAAGATGGGCGCCGGCCCTATCTTGAGAGAAGGGAAGAAGAGAATAAGAGAGAGAGAGAGAGAGAGAAAGCTACTAATCTCTTGATTACTCAATTGAAATTTAGGGCTTGCCTTTGGTTCCTTTATATAGTAGTCTCTCCCTTGCCAAGTCTCCCTCTTAACAGAATTAACGGAATTAGTTATCATAAGAAATTTCTTATGACTTATTCCGTTATGCCTAGTTTTATTATAACTAACTTTATAATAAAACAAATTCTCTTAACGGAATTTTCATAACAAATTTATCCTATAAATTCTCTTATGAATTATTCCGTTTAAACCAAGTTTTATTATAACTAATTTTATAATAAAACAAATATATCTCTCCTTTTATTATGGAACAAATTTTACAAGAAATTTATAAACTTTCTTATTATGGAAAAATCAATTCATAATTGATTTTATACAATTAAAATAAACCATTCCATGGATCATTTTAATTTCCATAAAAGAATAAATTTCTATAAATTTATTTATATAAATTTCTTTATACAAAAATTTATTTATCCATAATTTATAAAACAAATCGCGCTAGATTTATTTTATTAATTAAACCAATTAAATTGGTTTATCCCCTTTTTAATGGCCGGCCAAACCAAGCCGTTTCCATCGCGAATTAAACTCATTTAATTCGCCCAATAAGCCTTCAAAAGACTTAGCCAATTTTAGCTTCCGTTGCGCCTCTGATTAACTCAGATTCGACTTATTTCTCTTGATCAGAAAATCCAATTTTCAACTCTTTTTAAATCCCTCGGATTACTCGTAGTGCATGTGACTAAATAGGCTTTCGATTTATGTTGGCCGTCTATAATTAACTAATTATAGAACGATCATAAGTGACACCTAGTAGTACATCACGACCCCCAATTAATCGAAAGATCAACGGTTTGACCTCAGAAGTAATTCTGAAACCCTTCAGCAGCTCTAATGAATCGTGCCCCATTCCCTTCACCATCTTATACCCACTTGGTTCAGGACACGGTCTATTTGTGTCAGTCCCCACTAGGCTGACTATGTCACACCTAGCCCAAGTAGTGTCTTTCTCGTCCTTTGGATTTCTAATTACTCTCATGTATTTAAGAGACTCGCACTCTAAACATGATATACTCTGGCCAGAGGTTTTGAGTAACAATCCGACGATAGGCCTGGGTAGACATCTCCTCGCAAGGAGTGGTGAATCATTTGTAGGCTGTTCAAACATCTTCGGGCACTTCGGCTTATACCCAATCATCTTGGGTCCACACCTCCTTAGAGATGCATGCTTAAGATGTTAAAGTATAAGTCTCCATGACCAAGATGACTTGAACACCGCAAGTCAAAGGAACATCGCACTTAAGCTGCAGTAAGAACTTCATTGACATATCTACATGTAGATTCCCATATGAAGTCTTACAGCTAGTCACTCCAATGAACTAGTTCCCTTAACTAGCATCCATGTTTATCTCTGGACATCCCAATGTCACCAGCCAGTGAGAATCAGCTGATTAGAGAATAACCCATGCTAGTCTCAACAGAATTGATAGTGTCTGTTTTATCAATTCATCGACTAGGGATATTTTCAACACTTCACAATTGCACATTTAGAGATAATCACTAGTTGTGATCCCATCACAAATTCTCTTATGCTGTGAATTGTATTGCGGACATTCAGTAGATGAGTTTAAGATCCCAATCAAATACACAAACATGTATACTCAAATAGTGAATTATCATTTATTAAAGTAAATGATTACAATCATAAGGAGATTGTCTTAGGACACTTCTCTCACATTACTAACAAACTCCCACTTAGCCTAATGCCAATCGCTACGGTATCCAATACCACAGGCTCTAACATGACCCTCAAACTTGCTTTGAGGCAAGGCCTTAGTTAAAAGATCCGCTATTTCCTTTCAGTGGGAACTCTCTCAATTTGTATGTCATTCCTACTTATAATCTCTCTGATCAGATGATAGCGTCGAAGCACGTGTTTGGATCGCTGATGAGACCTTGGTTCCTTCGCTTGTGCATAGCTCCATTGTTGTCGCAGTAAACCGGCACTGCTTCATCAATGGTTGGAACCACACCAAGTTCTGAGACAAACTTCTTGATCCAAACTGCTTCCTTTGCTGCTTCCGAAGCTGCGATATATTCCGCTTCCGTGGTAGAATCCGCTACGGTGTCTTGTTTGGAACTTTTCCAACTTACTGCGCCTCCATTCAAAGTAAATACGTATCCAAACTGCGATTTGGAGTGATCCTTATCTGTCTGGAAACTGGCATCTGTATACCCACGTATTACCATATCTCCTTCTCCATATATTAGGAACACATCCTTAGTTCTTCTTAAGTACTTAAGGATTGTCTTGACAGCCGCCCAATGATCCATCCCTGGATCAGACTGGTATCTGCTCGTGACACTCAGAGCATATGATACATCGGGCCTAGTACATAACATAGCATACATGATAGATCCTATCGCGGATGCATAAGGTATCTTATTCATGCAAATCCTCTCGTCTTCTGTGCGCGGACACATAGACTTCGAAAGGTTGATCCCATACCTGATGGGAAGGTAACCTTTTTTGGATTCCGACATGCTAAACCTTTTTAGCACTCGGTCCATATATGTAGATTGCGAAAGACCAAGCAACTGTTTTGATCTATCTCTATAGATTCTAATCCCAAGGATATAGGTTGCTTCTCCCAGGTCTTTCATGGAGAAAGTTTTGGACAACCAAATTTTAACTGTCTGTAAAACTGATATATCGTTTCCTATAAGTAAAATGTCATCGACATATAATACTAGGAATACGACTGCACTCCCACTAACCTTCTTGTACACACAAGGTTCGTCAGGATTTTGTGAGAAATCAAACTTTTTGATTGTCTCATCAAAACGGATGTTCCAGCTCCTAGATGCTTGCTTCAGTCCATATATGGATCGTCGAAGCTTGCATACTTTGGTTTTATCAACCGATGTGAAACCTTCAGGTTGTATCATGTATACATCCTCAAGCAGGTCTCCATTAAGGAAAGCTATTTTCACATCCGTTTGCCATATCTCATAATCATAATGAGCTGCTATGGCTAGGAGCATCCGAATGGATTTAAGCATAGCTACTGGCGAATAGGTTTCGTCATAATCAATTCCTTGTTTCTGACGATATCCTTTTGCCACTAGTCTAGCCTTAAAGGTAACAACATTACCTTCCATGTCGGTTTTCTTCTTGAAAACCCACTTGCACCCTATGGGCTTAATCCCTTCAGGTGGGTTAACCAAGTCCCATACTTGATTTTCGTACATGGAATCCATTTCCGACTTCATGGCTTCAAGCCATTTATCCCTTTCTGAACATCTCAGAACATCTTCATAACTGATAGGTTCGTCATCGCCTATGAGTAACACGTCGTTCGATTCACTTATGAGAAATCTATATCTCTCTGGAATATTGCGTGTCCTATCAGATCTACGAAGAGGTGGTGTTGTTTTAGGTTCAACTGATAGCTCATCATTATGAGTTATTAGTTGTGGGTCTAGACTAGGTGTCTCTGTAATGTCTATTGGAGTCTCTTGAACTTCATCAAGTTCAATGCCACTCCCACTGTTTTCTTGTAAAAGAAATTCTTTTTCTAGAAATACAGCATGCCTTGAAACAAACACCTTTTGTTCTAAGGGATGATAGAATTGGTAACCCTTCGTTTCCTTAGGGTATCCAATAAATAGACATTTATCAGACTTAGCATCCAATTTGTCTGATACAATCTGCTTCACATAAGCAGGACAACCCCATATCTTAAGGTGAGTTAAGTGAGGTTTCTTACTATTCCATATCTCATATGGAGTAGTAGAGACTACCTTGGTCGGGACTCTGTTTAGTAAGTAAACAGCTGTCTTAAGTGCATAGCCCCAAAAGGATTTTGGAAGAGTTGCATGATTCATCATCGACCTAACCATGTCCATCAAGGTTCGGTTGCGCCTCTCAGATACACCATTATGCTGTGGTGTATACGGCAGAGTCCATTGGGACAATATCCCATTGTCCCTAAGATAATCTTGAAACTCTTGACTTAAGTATTCACCACCCCGATCGGATCGAAG
>JAGFNQ010008645.1:0-24822 GCA_024364735.1 Boesenbergia rotunda | reverse complement strand
GTAGGGGCGCCCGACAGGTTACGGGCGCCCTACTCAAAGCTGTTTGTCAGCAGCTTTTGACTGCTTTAATCAGCGTGGGAGACAGGTTTTGATGGGGGCGCCCGACATGTCACGGGCGCCCTTCTCAAAGGCTGTTTGACTGCAGCTTTTGACTGCTTTAATTAGCGTGGGGAACAGGTTTTGATGGGGGCGCCCGACATGTCACGGGCGCCCTTCTCAAAGGCTGTTTGACTGCAGCTTTTGACTGCTTTAATTAGCGTGGGGAACAGGTTTTGATGGGGGCGCCCGACATGTCACGGGCGCCCTTCTCAAAGGCTGTTTGACTGCAGCTTTTGACTGTTTTGACCAGGTTTGACTATTTGACTCCGTTTGACTGTGTTTGACCATGTTTGACTAGGTTAATCATAGTTTGACCATGATTATAAAAGCACAAGCAAGGTGGTTTAATTTGAGCTTAATTTTCCTGTCTCACTGAATCTAAGGTTTTCAATCACGTTAACCTTAAGGTTTTTGTGAGACAGGTTTGAAGGTAAAAATTAATTTTGAAAGGGAATTTTCATTTATTTTGAAAAGATATTTACTTTTAAAAAAATTTGAAAACGGATTAAGTGTTTTTCAAAAAGATAATAAGTTTGAAAAAATAGAGGTTTTGAAAAACAGCTTAGAATCTATAATTATTTGAAATTTGAGTTAGATTCGAATTTGACAAAAGTTAACTTGAATTTGAATTTCAGAAATTGGCTTCCAGGTCTTGGCGAGGCACTAGGCCTTCTTTGGCCGAAGCCTTATGGGATCATCCACCCTTTCCTTGACAAAGCCTTTTAATGAAATTTCATTTTCAAATTAAATTAGGTCATTTTCTGGTCTAACTAGCTTGGGTCTTGGATCGGTAGCTTCGGCTAGTTCCGCCAAATTGGCTTCCCTAACGTACTATCATCTCACCTCCTCCAATACTATGTTTTTCAATTTCAAGTAATTTTAGTCCTTAATCTAAGAATTCCTTAAATCTAAGCATGGCAATTTGCAAGAAATTAAATAAACACACAATCAATCAATTAAAAAAAAACTATCTAATTATAAAAATTGTTTTGATTTTGGCTCCCCCTGGACTATAGCCTCTATATGGGTTAGGCAAGAGGTGAATCTTGTCCTTGGGATCCAAAATTGATTTGAACCAGTTGGTTTAGTCAGGCACAGTTTTGGCACCCATGCCTGAACCTTAGGTCTTGACTGGTTCAGTACAGCAAAGTAAGATCTTTGCCGGAGATTTGGTTCTATAGCCAAGTCCGGATCGGTTTAGAACAGACTTCTGTTTTCCCAGAATCATATCAAGATTCTTGGAACCAGAAGTGAATCGTTCTAAAGCTGTTCTTAAATCCTTGACTTGAGTTTTCAAGGAGAAATTCTCTGATTCAAGTTTCTCAACTTGATCAGGGGTTTCTTCCTGAATTTTCTCAGTTAAGGAATTAGAATCAGCTTCCTCTTTCAGGAGTTTTACTTCCTGTCGGAGAGACTCGATTCGGAGTTTGGCTTTTGCCAAATCTCGGGATAGATAGGAAATAAGAGAATTTAATTGCGATTTTGAAAAACCCGTTACCCTTATTTCGCCGTCGTCGGAGAATGTCAGCTTGTCGTTGTCCCGTTCTGAGTCTGAGTCAGTCTCGATTTGATCCGAAGCGGTCAGGGCTAGAAGATTTGACTGAGGTACTTCTTCTTCTTCTTCTGAGGACGACTCGTCCCAGGTTGCTTGGAGTGCCTTCTTCTTTCTGTTCTTTTTGGACTCCTTTTGGCTTGGACATTCGATCTTGTAGTGGCCCTTCTTCTTGCATTCGTAGCAGGTTACGTTGGGTTTTTGTTTGTCAGTTGTTGGTTCATCTTGTCCGTCCTTTCTTCGGCTTGTTCTCCGTGTATTAGTTTGGTTCTTCAACTTTTTGTAGTAGCTTCGAGCTAGCCGGACCAGTTCTGATTGATCTTCTCCTTGATCTTCTATTTCTGAATCTGAGGTAGATTCAGGTTCAACTTGAATTTTCTTCTTGGTCATTTTCCCTGTTTTCCCTGCAAAAAAGGCTATACTTTTCTCGACCAAATTGGAGTTAGTCTGTTCATGCAGCTCAAGTTCAGAAAATAACTCATCTAGCTTAATTTTGAAAGATCCCTAGAGACCTTGTATGCATCTACCATAGATGCCCACAAGGTGGTCCTAGGGAATGCATTTAGGGCGTACCTTATCAGATCACGGTTTTGAACCTGATGACCTATTGCGTGAAGACCATTCATCAGCTCCTGGATTCTGGCGTGGAGCTGGGCTGCTGTCTCGTTATCTGCCATTTTGATAGTGAAGAGCTTGTTCAGTAGCAAGTCTCGTTTGCTGATCCTTGTATCTGAAGTTCCTTCGTGGAGCTCAATTAGTTTGGCCCATAGTTCCTTTGCACTTTTGAAAGGTCCTACGCGGTTCAGCTCTTCTTTAGTTAGTCCGCATTGTAGAGTCTGGGTTGCTTTGGCGTCTGCTTCAATTTTGCGTTTAAGGGTAGTGTCCCATTCTGAGTAGTCTTGTGGTACACCTTCAGCATTTGTAGGAATCACCAGTCCAGACTGGATGATTATCCACATTTCCACCTGAGTTTTCAGGTGGACCTCCATTCGACTTTTCCAGTAGGGAAAGTCTTCTCCACTGAAAAGTGGAGGTCTGGCGGTGCTAAATCCTTCTTGGATAGACATTTGTTACTGAAATAAAAGTAAACAAAAAAAAATTTCCAAGACTTGGTCTTGGATTAGTAGTGCGGGAAGAAATAATCAAACACAGATTTCAAGGGGTGTTGCACCAACCTTGAGATAAAAACTCGAACGAAGATTTTTTATTTAAAAAAAAATGAGAGAGAAAAAAAGAAAAAAAAATCCGAAAAATATTCAATCTGGTGGTTGCACCAGGTTTGACTTCCCCGCTCTGATACCACTTGTTGGATCGAGAAATGCGAGAGAGGGGGGGTGAATGTCGCAATTCGTTCGGATTTAAAAAGAGCGGGTGCGCAGCGGAAATAAAAACAGAACAATGCAAACACAGTCGGTTTACTTGGTTCGGAGCCTGGGTCGACTCCTACTCCAAGGCCCACGGTCGTTGACCGTTTACTATGGGCAATACTATAATCGTGCAAACCAAATTTACACAAATTAATTACAGTAAATTGCAGTAAGGAAAAGACAGCTCTTCTTTGTTACCGACGTCCGGTGTAAATCGAAGTTTCGGAGCAGTTGGACGTCGCCGGCGCTTGTATCTCGAGTCTGGAGGGTTCTGGAGCAGAGCGCGGGAGCAGAGGAGCGTAATTGCTTTCAATGGAATTCGTTGTTCTAGAATAGGGTCGAGGCCCTCTTTATATAGGGCAGGGGGCGCCCGACATGCTCGGGGCGCCCCCCACGTGGCTGCAGATCCGGCGATGCTCCAGTCAAAGCTGATCTCGTTATCTTCGGGATTGTATTTGACTGGGGCGCCCGACGCGCACGGGGCGCCCGATTGACCGGTCAAACTTTATCACCGAGGCTTCGCGAGGGTGAGCTGCAGCCGCCTTCAGTGGCGTGGCACAGTGGGCGCCCGAGACACGCGGGGCGCCCGACATGTGGGGCGCCCGACACACGCGGGGCGCCCGACACACGCTGCTATCGGGGCGTTTACCTCTCTGCTGACTTTGGGTTGACTCTGGGGCGCCCGACACATCCGGGGCGCCCTGCTCAGCTACGGCCTCACTCCTTTGAGGCTCTCTGAGCTGCAAAAACACAGTCCTTCGGTCCTGCATCCAGGGTTAGTCCAAAACAGCAAATAATAAGTTAGTTAAAACAGCCTTAGCTGTCTTGGTTCTGACTTTGGATCTCCAAAATGGAGCCCTAGGTCGAACCGACGCCTAATGTTCCCTCGAGGGGAACGCGTCCTCACCTACTCCTCTCGGGAGAGTTTACCTGGTGCCAACCGGATCCTCCAGTTGGACTTTTGCCCAGCAGTCCTTCGCCAGGTCTTGAGTTACCAAGCTTCCCTTCGCTTGGTGCCTAGCAGCCCTTCGCTAGGTTTTTTTTCTTCTGGCAGCCCTTCGCCAGTGCCTAGCATTCCTTCGCTAGGGCTTGTCCTGTCTGGCAGTCCTTCGCCAGTGCCTAGCAGTCCTTTGCTAGGGCTTGTCCTGTCTGGCAGTCCTTCGCCAGTGCCTAGCATTCCTTCACTAGGGCTTTTCCTGTACACTCAAGAAACTCGTTAGACAACCATTAACCCTTAACTTTTGAACCTTTTTGCCAATATCAAAACACAGGTTTGACTTGGGTGCATACTGCACCAACAGTATTAAGATAGGAAAAGAAAGCTAAAACCAATGTTTTTCCTTGATTAAGACAAATATGTTACATGAATGATGTGTTGATAAGACTAGCATGATGTTTGCTTCACTTGCATGTTTGTAAAGAAAGATCCTACATTGTCATGCTATTTATGGGAATGATTGTGCCATGAAAGTGTGCCTATACTCATGAATGATTGAAAGTCTATAGTATATTCATTATGAAAGAAAGAAAAAGGAAAGAATGCATGTATGTATTTTACATTAAAGTATGGCTTGTACCGGATCTTGAAAAAGATCCATGGTTCTGGACTACCGAAGCTGTCCCTAGGTTCAAAGAAAGTAGGCCTAGTAACCCTAGTAGGTTGAGACTAGCTACCTCGCATCTATTTAGGGATGCGCGCAAAGAAAGAATGGGTACAAGCCAGGGACCCCAATAAAGATGATGTATGTTTATGTTAAAGTATTAATTATTATGTTTTCTAAAGAACATCCTAATGTTTTTGCAATGCATATGTTTTATGTTTGTATGCATTCATGTACCTTATGTGTCTTATGAGTTTTATGATATACATGAGATGTTATATGTCTTCCAAATATACGTGACATGTGGATTTAGTGAGTAGGAAAGAGCTTACTAAGTTTCGTACTTATAGTTGATTGCTTATGTTGCAGATAAACATAGAAATTTCTAAAGGAAGGGAAGTTGCAGGAAGGGCTCGTGTGTGTGGTGGTGACTTGGCTGATCGATCGATTTAAGGGGCGGGCATTACAGCTTCACTCATCGGGATTTCATTCAACCTAGCTTCACTCACTAGAACCTGGCTTCACTCACCAGGACCCGACTTCACTCACCGGGATTTCATATAACCTAGCTTCACTCACTAGGACCTGCTTCTCTCACCAGGACCCGGCTTCACTCACCAGGATTTCATTCAACCTAGCTTCACTCACTAGGACCTGGCTCCACTCACCAGGGTTTTCAGTCACCTGGCTTCACTCACCAGGACCTGGCTTCACTCACCGGGATTTCGGTCACCTGGCTTCACTCACCAGGACCCGGTTGTTAGTGCAGGAAGCACCATATCGAACCTTGTTTTGATATTGGTAATGTATTCAAAGTTAAGTACTATTTGTTATCTAATGTGTTTACTAAGCGTGCAGAAAGAAGTCCTGGCGAAGGACTGCCAGGCACCTAGCGAAGGGCTGCTAGGAGTTGAAGTCCTGGCGAAGGAATGCCAGGCACCTAGCGAAGGGCTTCTAGGAGTTGAAGACCTGTCGAAGGGCTGCTGGGCACCTAGCGAAGGGCTGCTAGGAGTCGAAGACCTAGCGAACGATTGCTAGGCATAAGGCGAAGGACTACTTGGTAACAAAGCCGTAGCGAAGGAATGCTAGGCATCAGGTGAAGGACTGCTTGTTAACAAAGCCCTAGCGAAGAAATGCTAGGCACCAGGCGAAGGACTGCTTGGTAACGAAGACCTAGCGAAGGACTGCTAGGCACCTGGCAAAGGACTGCTGGGCAAAAGTCCAACCGGAGGAGCCGGTTGGCAACAGGTAAATTCTCTAGAGAGGATTAGGTGAGGGCGCATTCCCCGTCGAGGGAATAGTAGGCGTCGGTTCGACCTAGGGTTCCATTTTGGGAGACCCAAAGTCAGAACCAAGACAGCTACGGCTGTAAGACTCACTAACATACTTGCTTTATCATGGTTGGAACTAACCCTGGATGCAGGACCGAAGGAAAGAGTTTCTGCTACTCAGAACGCCTCAAAGGAGAGAGGCAGCAGCTGGGTTGGGCACCCGGGACGTCCCGGGCGCCCCAGGTAAAAGACAAACAAGAGTTGAGCAAGAATACGCATCGGAAGCTCACTGGGCGGGGCGCCCCCATGCTCCCGGGCGCCCCGTTGCTCTCGGGGGCCACGGATGCCTCGGGCGCCCTGGGTCCAAGCTAACGAAGCGGATAGAGTTCAAGCCAGCGAGAAGCCAGCAGACCGAGTCAACCCAGGCGTCCCCGTCAAACTTCAGCCCGATCATGGAGGGATAATGGCTGACCGAGAGTTTGTCGGATCAAGTGACACGTGGAGGGCGCCCCCAACGTCCCGGACGCCCCAAGGCTCACTATATAAGGAGCTCGACCTTCAAGGCTTCTCAACACATTCTTCCAACGCCAATACGCTCTTCAACTCAATTGCTCTGCTCTGGGAACCTCCCATCTTGAGATACAAGCGCTGACGATGACCCTCTGCTCCGAAGTACAATCCACACCGGGCGTCGGTAACGAAGAGTATTAAGTTTCATTTTACTGTAGTACAACTGTGATATTCTGCTGTAAACATTTTGCGCACATATAGAATTGCCCGCAGTAAACGGTCAACGACCATGGGCCTTGGAGTAGGAGCCGACCGCGACTCCGAACCAAGTAAATCCTTGTGTTCGCGTTTGGTTTTCGTGTTAATTTTCCGCTGTGCATTCTCTATCTAAATCTGAAACGGTTTACGATATTCACCCCCCTCTATCGTATTTTATCGATCCAACAAGTGGTATCAGAGCGGGGTAGCTCAAATTTGGTGCAACCACCAATTTGAGAGTTTGTCGGATTTTCAAAATTATTTTATCTTTTTTTTAATCTTTCTCGTTAATTGAGTTTGGTGCAACACCGCTCGATCTTATTTGTTTTTTTTCAAATAAATATATCTGTGGGTGGATTTAAAACAATTTTGAATTTTGAATTCTGAATTTTTTACGATAAGTCAGAATTGATAAAACAATAAACTTTTGAAAATTTGTCATAAATTTTTTTTATTATTTTAATATTTTTTCTCGAAATTCGTGCTATCTTAATTCGAGCAAATTTTTGTCACAACATTGAATTCTTATTTTGTTCAGAATTAACAAAATTAACATCTACTAGAAATTTATCACAAACTTTTTTTTATTATTATTTTTTAATTATTCCACCTCGAAATTCATGCAATATTTATTTTGGGCTATATTTTTCTCTCTCCCGCACTACTAATCGAAGACGAAGTCTTGGTACATCTTTTGTTATTTCTTGTGTGTACGAGGTAAAAACTAAATGGCCAACCAAGAGTGGAACAGTGCCCGTCCACCACTATTCTTCGGCGAGAACTTCAAGTTTTGGAGATGTCAAATGAAGTCCCTTCTGAAGGCCCACATGGACTTATGGTGGATCATCCAAACGAGATTCTCTTTTCCCGTGGAAGATGAGTCATCAATCGAGTGGGACAAACTGGATGAACACACCCTCAACCAAATCGAGACCGATGCAAGGGCAACTGCAATCCTACAATGTGGCCTAACCAAGGAGCAACTCAAACTAGTAGGACAATTCAAATGTGCCAGAGAGATTTGGGAAAGACTAATCAATCTACACGAAGAGAGCTTCGGTATTGAGATCATAGAAGAATTCGAGCCAAAGTCAGAAGACGAATTGATTGAGACAAAAATGGTAACCAATTTCGGATCTTCTTTTGAATTTCAATTAAATAATCAAACAGATACTATAATGGTCAAGGAAGGTATAATTTCAAGTGCAGGGAAAATTCCAAAGAAGAAGCTTCAACCAGTACCCGAGTCCGACTCAAACTCGGAATTAGAAGACAATGAGGGAGATCGACCCAAACTGGTCCGATTAGCTCGTGATCATTACAAGAATACTGAACAAACGATCGGGAAAGGTAAGTTTTCAATATTTGAAAATCCAATACTTATCTCAAATAACATGATTGATTCATATAAATTAGTTAAGGTTAATATGTTAGAAAACTTAATTCACAACCTTGATGATTTTAAAAATCCAGAGTATTATTTCAATTATGATATAACTTAGATCATTTTTTTTTCATGTTTGCTTATTTTTTTTGCTTAGAATTAGGATTGGTTAGTATAAGGACTAAATTAATTAACTGAAATTTGAACAACATAGTATTGGATGGTGGTGAGATGATAGTACGTTAGGGAAGCCTTATCTAATAAGGTCAAGTATACACTACTTGGTCTCTTTAGACTAGTGAAACTAGCCGAAGCTACTGATCCAAGACCCAAGCTAGTTAGACCAGAATTTCTCAAAAAGTAACCTTGAAAATGAAATTTTACTAAAAGGCTTTGTCAAGGAAAGGGTTGATGATCCAATAAGGCTATGGCCAATGAAGGCCTTGTGCCTCGCCAAGACCTGGAAGCCAATTTTTAAAATTCAAATTCAGTTTACTCTTTGTCAAATTCGAATCTAACCCAAATTTTTAGTTAATCTTATATTCAAATATTCTTTTTCAAAATAAATTCAAAACTAATTGTTTTAAAAAATTAATTTAACCTTTTAAAATTAACCATGTTTTTTTACTTAAAATTTTCATTTTTGTTAAAGCATCTCACAAAATAGATAAGGTAACCAGTTTTGTCATGTAGAACTGGGTGAGATGTCTAGGACCTAATTATATAGTTCAATACTTTTTCAAAATCAACTCAATTTTTTAAAATTAATTCTTAATATAAATCAACTCATTTTTTTTAAAAATTAATTCTAAATTAACTCTATATGTTTTTCACTTAACATTTTTCAAAAATTGAATTTCGTTTGTTTTCAAAATTAACTCATCAAACTAAATCTTGATTGAAGTAATACTAAGACCTAGGACTTGATTGGGTCAATTATTGGTAGAACCGAGTCAACATAGTCAAACCTAGTCAATACAAAAGACCCTTCAAGTACTTAGACAAAGTCAGATGAGTCTGATACAAAGGGAGTTCTTTTGTTAATATTGTTCGAAAAATTTAGATATTTAGTATCATCTCAAAATAATATTTTGAAAAATTTGATTCAAAAACCTTCATATATTACTATCTCCTTGAAAAATTATCATCATTTCAAAATATGTCTTTTAATTATTCATTTTTTTAAATATTAATACTTCAAAGTTCATGAATTGTGCTTGAGTCCCATTTGATTTTGTCAAACCCTAAGGACACAGAGGAATTCCTCATCATGATATAAAAGGACACCTAGGAAGTGTCAAATTTAGGGGGAGTCTAAATCGAAAGAAATAATTTCTGACAATTATGTTTTGAAATTATTAGATAATTCCTTTGATCTGAACCTAACCCTAAAAGACTTAGAGGAAGAACACTTGTGGTCAACAAGCTTCCTAGGACTGGATCAAGTTTAGGGGGAGGTCAAATTAAAAAGAATTATTAAATTTTTCAAGGCGATATGTTTTCATTTTCAAATCCTTCTGAAAACACAAGTAATTTCCTATTATCTTTTTAAATATTATAATTTTCAAAATGTTTTTTTATTTGAAATAATCTTTCTCTTGAGATTGGAAAGATTTCCAGGACACTTAGAGAAATATCCTTGTAGTTAATAAGGTTTTCTAGGATTGTGCCAGACTTGAAAAGAAACCAAGTCAAATAAAGTATTATGTTTTCAAAATAACATTAAAATTTTCTTAAAATATTATGTTCAAAAGTACTTCTATTTTCAAAAAGGCATACTATATTTTAAAAGCACTTCTATTTTTCAAAATATAATGTTTTCAAAGGTACTAATACTTTTCAAGGCAATAATGTTCTAAGCGCGTGAATTTTCTCAAAGACTTGCATACAAATACAAAATATTTTTTTTCTTTCAAAGTGGAGTTTTGTTGGTGCAATTTAAGCTTTTGCTATGCTTTCAAGAATTATACTAAGTATGTTTATGTTTTCAAAACTCATAGGCTCTGATACACAAACTTTTTCCTTAAAACATATTCAAAATATTTTCAGAGGGAGAGCAAGAAAGAGAGAAAGGAATGTTTTTTTTGGTTAAACTTTTATCTCTGTTTCAAAAAGCTAAGTATTTCTAAGTGTTTTAAAATTGGTCTAAGTATTTTTCAAAGTACTTTCAAAATTTTTAAAGAACTTCAAAATTGTCTAAGTGCATTTATTTTAAAAAATAGTTTTATAACTAAGTAAAATTTTCCTTAGTAAACAAAGTTTGTCTGAGCAAAACCTTTGGAAAATTTTGGGCAAATGTTTCTAAGTAAAGTTTTCTTAGTAAACAAATTTTTGTTTTGGCAAAAACTTGTCCATTTAAAGATTTTTTAAAAAATACTTTTAAAATGCACAAAATATATTCCAAGGAAATTTTTCTACGTGTGCAAAAGTTGAAATTTTTTTAAAGGAAAGTTGTTTTCAAAATGTTGGCTAAGTAAGCTACTGTTAAGTTTTTCTTGAAAATTATGTTGCAAGCTTTTGCAAGTTTTGTAAATATCCTAAAATATAAGGAGAAGAGTTGTCACATAATGTAACGACCCGGAAAATTCTCTTAATATTTTCATAAAATATTGAGTATGTCTAGATAATTTTCCGAGGGGCCCAGAAATAATTATGTAAAATTGGGCCTAGAAATCCATGTTTTCTCATTTAAATTGAGAAAAACTAGGTACTAATGAGCTTTAAATGGGCTCCAAAAATAGGTATTAATTAGGTAAAATTAATATAAATTAGGTAAAATTAATATAAATATAAAAGAATTTTATTTAGGAATATTGGCATAATTATGGGTGATTTTAGGGGGATTTTCGGAATTTAAGAAATAAAAATAATAAAAATAAAATAAAAATAAAGGTGCATGAGCCAAGGATTGAACCTTGGACCTCTTGTACAACCATGTAAGCCTTAACCAACTCACCTAGCAAGGGATTTCTATGAGGAAATGAAGTGGATATAAGTTGAGATTAAGAAGAAGATGAAGAGTCATGGAGAGACTCTTCATTCACCACCTTAATGGGTTATAAAGAGGGGGGGTTTTGGGAGTTATTCTCTTCTCTCCATCAATTACATTCTCTTCCTCCTTCTTTCTCATCCTAGACGAAATCTACAAGGGAGATTTTCCCTTGGGAAAACTCCACAAGAAGGTCCTACCACCAAGATCTAAAGGTTTCCTAAGGTTCGAAGGCTAGGGGTGATCAAGAGACAACAAGTCTTACTTCTTCTTCCCATCTAAGGTCTAAAAATCAAGAAACCCAAAGGTAAGACTCCCTCACCTGTGGTATAGTAGTTCCCTATGATTTCCATGATTTTTAGCATGATATATTGGTTAGTTTTCGAATTTGATGTTGAAAGGAAAGAAAACCAAGACCCTCATGCTTAAGGGTTTCGGCCACCATGTTTTACAGGTCTATAATTATGCTAAAAATCATGATAATGATATTTAATGTTCCCTTATTATGTGTAGAGGTTTAGTACAATTTTTGGGAATTTTTGGAGCACCCTAGAACACCCTAGGGTTTCGGCCAACATGAAAGAAACCAAAACTAAGAACCTTAAGTTTAAGGGTTTCGTCCACCATGATTTACAGGTCTATAATTATGCTAAAAATCATGATAATGTTATTTAATGTTCCCTTATGATGTGTAGAGGTTAATTATAATTTTTGGGAATTTTTGGAGTACCCTAGCACACCCCTAGGGTTTCGGCCAACATGAAAGAAACAAAACTAAGAACCTTAAGTTTAAGGGTTTCGGCCACCATGATTTACAGGTCTATAATTATGCCAAAAATCTTGATAATGTTATTTAATATTCCCTTATGATGTGTATAAGTTAAGTATACTTTTTGGGAATTTTTGAAGTACCCTAGGACACCCTAGGGTTTCGGCCAACATGAAAGAATCAAAACTAAGAACCCTAAGTTTAAGGGTTTCGGCCACCATGATTTAAAGGTCTATAATTAAGCCAAAAATCTTCATAATGTTAATTTATGTTCCCTTATGATGTGTGGAGGTTAAGTATAATTTCTGGGAATTTTTTGGATTAACCTAGAGACCCCATATGTTTCGGCCAACCTCAAAGACCCAAGGGTTAGGGTTGAGCCTTTAACTTCAAGTATATGTTTATGTGTTGCCATGATATAAGGGTGATGTAGGGAACCATGTTAAGTTATATGCCCATGCTATGCTAAGAACCATGCTAAGTGATTATGTATGTTCATGATATGAATGATGCCATGATAAGTATGATAAGTTTATGTTCAGGATATGAATGATGTCATGATAAGAATGATAGGGTTATGATCACAATAAAAATGATGCTATGATATGTTAGGTTATGATATGAATGATATGCCATGTTTTATGAATAATATGCATGTATGCCATGTCTTATGAATGAAGTTAAAGTACATGCCTTTAAGGCACAGCTATGATGTTAAGTATGATGAATGACAAGTATGATGAATGAATGATGATGAACGACAAGTATGATGAATGAAAGATGATGCTTATGTCTTTAAGGCATAAATATGCTAAACAGCACGGTCGATGGTTGACGGTACGACGGTCGAGAGGACCGGTAAATGGGCCAGTAGACGGGCCGAGCCGTAACAAGTTATGCTATGTTAAGTATGCTATGAATGAATGATGAATGATGAAGCATGAAAAGTATTTTACTTTAAGTATGGGCTTGTACCGGACCGAAGTATGGGTCCAAGGGATGGGCACCTTAAGAACGCCCCGGTTTTGGACTACCGAAGCTGTCCACGGTTCTGGCCCTACCGGAGCTGGGTAACAGGGATGGGCACCTTAAGAACGCCTCGGTTCGGGGACTACCGACTATGCTGTCCTTACCCTAGTAGGTCGAGGCTAGCTACCTCGTATTTACTTAGGGATGCGCGCTTATGATGTATGTATGTGGTACAAGCCAGGGCCCAATGATATGATGAATATGTTTAAGCATTAAAAGTATGTTTTAAAAGGTTAAGCATCCTTATATATATGCAATTGTCTCATGCATTCATCCATGTTATGCATTATAATTATGATAAGAATATTATGCAAAGTAAGTTTATGCAAAGCAAGTTTATGCAAGATATGTTTATGCAAATGATTTTGTTTATGCTCATGTTACTATATGATGCCATGATTTGATTGTGTTTATGCTAATTTAGAATGCCATGATTTACCTATGTTCATGTTAGTTTAGGATGCCATGATTTATTTATGTTCATGCTAGTTTAAAATGCCATGATTTTATTTATGTGCATGATAGTTTAGGGTACCATGATTTAATTATGTTTATGCCAAGTTAGAATGCCATGATTTGATTTATGTTCATGCTAGGTTAGGATGCCATGATTTAATTATGTTTATGCTAAGATAGTATGCCATGATTGGATTTATGTTCATGCTAGTTTAGAATGCCATGATTTAATTATGTTTATGCTAAGTTAGAATGTCATGATTTTTTTTTATGATGTCCATACCAATTTATGATGTCATGTTCTAACTATGTTATACTGAGATAGGACGCCATGATTTTATTTATGTTCGTGCTAAGAATGTTTATGAAGTTATGTTTGTTATGTTTATGTCTACGCCAAGTATTGATCCATGCCATGAAGGTTTATGGTTATGTTTATGCTATGCTAGAAGTTGATTCTGTTATGTTTACACCATGACGAATGTATGCTAAGTGATGAAAAGGCTTATGTTCTAAGTAAAGCACTAAGTATGTAAAGCACTAAGTATGTAATGGCTTATGTGCTCATGAATGAATGATGAATGGTTTTAGTGAGTAGGAAAGAGTCTTACTAAGCCTGTGTGCTTATAGTCTTATTTCCTTATACCGCAGATCACGCAAGGGGACAGTAAGGAAGCAGCAGGAGGGCATCAAAGAATGTGTGTGATAGTGACTTGGCCAAGGAGCAATATGGTTGCTCGTCTCATGATAGAACTTTATCTTTACTGTTATGTGTTTAAGTATGACTCTATGACATGATACTAAGTATGACATGATGCTACGAATGACATGATGCTAAGTATGATATGATGCTAAGTATAAAGTTACTACGCTAAGTTCCCATGTTATAGTGCTAGAAATGGTCATAAGTGCATGTAGGAGTAAGATAAAGGTTTCCGCTGCATTATGATGTCTACATGCCCTAAGTATGTTAACGTAACGCCGCTTTAGGAAAAAAAAAGTGGGCGTTACACATAAAGGGGGAGCTTCATGCATTTTCAAAAACATCCATTACTTTGAACATCATTTTTTTGAAAAATTATGAAATCCATTACTTAAAGTTTTTCTTGATAACTATGTTTTTGGGAAATTGTGAAATCCATTACATAAAGTTATTTTGGAAAAACTCAAAAATCCCTCTTAGATATTTTGTTCATCCAAGAATATCTTTTTTGATATATGTCAAAGGGGGAGGAAAGGTCAAAGTTAAGTGTTTTATAACACAATACTTCTGGGTTGCAAGGAAACGGGAAAATAAATTTTTTTTTTACAGTTCAATACTACACTGGTTCTTTACTCTGCACAAATTCATATGGTCTTAACCTTATTGCTTAATCTGTTATACTTTCTACTTAACTTTGAATTGTGCTGCCATAAATCAAAAAGGGGGAGATTGTTGGTGCAGGAAGCACCATATCGAACATTGTTTTGATATTGGCAAAGGATTCAAAGTTAAGTACTATTTGTTATCTAATGTGTTTACTATGCGTGCAGAAAAAGTCCTGGTGAAGGACTGCAAGGCACCTAGCGAAGGGCTGCTAGGAGTTGAAGTCCTGGCGAAGGAATGCCAGGCACCTAGCGAAGGGCTGCTAGGAGTTGAAGACCTGGCGAAGGGCTGCTGGGCACCTAGCGAAGGGCTGCTAGTAGTCGAAGACCTAGCGAAGGGCTGCTAGGAATCGAAGACCTAGCGAAGGATTACTAGGCACCAGGCGAAGAACTGCTTGGTAACAAAGCCCTAGCGAAGGAATGCTAGGCACCAAGCAAAGGACTGCTTGGTAACAAAGCCCTATCGAAGAAATGCTAGGCACCAGGCGAAGGACTGCTTGGTAACGAAGACCTGGCGAAGGACTGCTAGGCACCTGGCAAAGGACTGCTGGGCAAAAGTCCAACCGAAGGAGCCGATTGGCAACAGGTATATTCTCCTGAGAGGAGTAGGTGAGGACGCATTCCCTGTCGAGGGAACAGTAGGTGTCGGTTCGACCTAGGGTTCCATTTTGGGAGACCCAAAGTCAGAACCAAGACAGCTACGGCTGTAAGACTCACTAACATACTTGCTTTATCATTGTTGGTACTAACCCTGGATGCAGGACCGAAGGAAAGAGTTTCTGCAGCTCAGAACGCCTCAAAGGAGAGAGGCAACAACTGGGTTGGGCGCCCGGGAGGTCCCGGGCGCCCCAGGTAATAGCCAAACAAGAGTTGAGCAAGAATTCGCATCGGAAGCTCACTGGGCGGGGCACCCCCATGCTCCCGGGCGCCCCCGTCCTCCCGGGCGCCCCCGTGCTCCCGGGCGCCCCGGATGCCTCGGGTGCCCTGGGTCCAAGCTAACGAAGCGGATAGAGTTCAAGCCAGCGGACCGAGTCAACCCGGGCGCCCCCTGCGTCCCGGGCGCCCCCTGCGTCCCGGGCGCCCCCTGCGTCCCGGGCGCCCCCGTGAAACCTCAGCCCGATCCTGGAGGGATAATGGCTGACCGAGAGTTTACCGGATCAAGTGACACGTGGTGGGCGCCGCCAACGTCCCGGGCGCCCCCAGGCTCACTATATAAGGAGCTCGACCCCCAAGGCTTCTCAACACATTCATCCAATGCCAATATGCTCTTCGACTCAAGCGCTCTGCTCCGGAAACCTCCCATCTCGAGATACAAGCGCCGACGATGACCCTCTGCTCCGATATACAATCCACACCGGGCGTCGGTAACGAAGAGTGTTAAGTTTCAGTTTACTGTACTACAATTGTGATATTCTGCTGTAAACATTTTGCACACATATAGAATTGCCCACAGTAAACGGTCAACGACCGTGGGCCTTGGAGTCGGAGCCGACCGCGACTCTGAACCAAGTAAATCCTTGTGTTCGCGTTTGGTTTTCGTGTTAATTTTCCGTTGTGCATTCTCTATCTAAATCTGAAACGGTTTACGATATTCACCCCCCTCTATCGTATTCTATTGATCCAACACCGGCTTCACTCACCGAGATTTCAATCAACCTAGCTTCACTCACTAGGGTTTTCAATCACTGCGTGTCAAGTCCCCGACCAGGGCTTAATCCGAATTCACTCAACTAAATTTAAATCGGTGTCAACACCAAAACAACAATCGGGCAGACTGCATCAACAAAGGGGTTCGACCCCTCAGTTCAGGATATCAAATTTTCCATCTGCTCATTCATTCTGTGCAAAGAGACAGTGCTCAAGGCGAAGCTCTACGACTAAGGAGGCTCCAGGATGAAGTGTCCGATGCTTCAGAGTTCCAGATTGGTCGGGATCATCAAGTTTGTTTGGTTTTCTTTTAATTTATAAGTTGTAATTATTCTTTATATTTGTGATTGCATTTCAAACTCTAAGATGGGTTTTCTCTGCCTCAGGAAATTCTGAAAAGGAGACCATTAGTGGACTCACGCCGAGTACATAGGCCTTGGATGTACTAACCCTGGGGTGTTGGGAACTAAGTAAATAAATCCTACGTGCCTACTACTTTATTTTCTATATTTATTATTCTGCTGCGTATTAACTTTTTTTATAGAAAGATGATTGATCGAACAACATATTTTAGGAAAATGTTCGAATCGATATTCACTCCCCCCTCTATCGACGCCATCAATCCAACAATTGGTATCAAAGCAGGTGGCTCTGATCGGACCGCCAAAGGAGTAAAGAAAGCGAAAAATTTTGAGGGAGCCAAGGGTCAATAAAGGTATATTTAAATTATGTCCATTTTTAAAGTTCATATAATTTGTTTTAAGTGCAGAGATAGAGGACACTACAAAAAACCAGTGTCCTACTCGTAAGATTCGTACTTCACCACTGGCGGCAATGAAGGAATCAACTCCAGGAGTTCGGAGGGACAAAAGTCATATTCGGTTGTAACGGCCCGCCTTCTCTCTCTCTTTTCCTTAAAGGCTGACGTCACACATTCACTTAGCCTTTACTTTACCTTATTCTTAGCCTTAGGTTACAACTACTTGACGTCCCTTAACTTGCTCTAAAATTTTTTTTTTCTTCCTTCTCTTTTTTTTTCAAAAAAAACAAAACAACTTTCATTTTATTTGAATTGCAAGGATTTATATGTAACATTAAAGCACTAACCAGCTGCTCTATACCACTTCTTTTTAATGGTACCAGTCGACTGCTATATAGCCAGTCGACTGGTATCGATCACAGAAAGTTTTTGGGTGCGGCACCAGTCGACTGGCCTCTTGGCAGTCGCCTGGTGCGTCGAACAGAAGCTACTGTTCGATAGGGCAGTCGACTGGTTCTGAACCAGTCGACTGGCATGCCAGAAAACCTGCATTTCAGACCTGAAAACCATCTCCATCAATCCACAAAACATATACCTTCAAGCCATACAAAGACATAACTCCATTTCTATACTCTATACTAGTTTTCTAAACATTTTAGCAATTCAAAACAACCTCATAAACTTAAAATTAGGACTTTTGCGGAAGTAAATAAGCTATCAAAATATGTGTGAACTTTAGACTAGAGTTTGTACCCAACTTTGTATCTATGCAAGGTTTAAACAAAGTCATTCATTCTACCACTTCGAAACACCAAAACACATGTTCTACAAGACTTAGACCAATGATCTCTTTCACGGTTCCGCCGCCACTGAACATCAATGCAAGTCCCTTCGCCTCCCTTAACTTATGCTTTTTCTTTACCTTTGTCTGCAATAGAAGGAAATGCAACTAATAAGCAAATTGCTTAGTAAGTAAATCCTAACTCACAAATCCAACGATAAGGGATAAACATGCTCTTTTCAAAGAATGCTTGCTTCAAAACACATGCACTTTGAAATACTTATACATGGAAACTTTCACATACTTATCATGCTCAATCATGCTTGAAAACATTTACAAGCATTAAAACATTGGCAAATCTAACATGCTCATAATTTCTTTTGAGACTTGTTACTTATGCATTGCCATACTTTAAACCACTAACTTCCTTGCTCTTGCTCTTTAACATGCTTGTAACATAACAATGTTAACATACATTGCAAAACATATGCTTAAACTGAAAACACTTACATTTACTCATATACTTCAAAATAATAATCAACTTTCTCAGGCCTTGACACTGTACCTGGTATCAGTGCACCAATGCGCGCATCCCTAATAGGTTCCGGGGTAGCTAGTCACCGCACCCTATTAGAGCTTCTTTCTTACTTTCTGTGGGTCTCTCATTTGCCCGGTATATGTCACTTTACAAAAGTAAAATACTTTCTCACTCATAATACTTGTATTTATCAAGCTAACTTTTTTTTTCATAAATCATGCACTATAAACTTTTACCTTTTCTTACTTGGAACTTTCATCGAGCACCTTGCGTGCCCTTAACCCCAAAACTCATTTTTGGGACTTTCTTACTCGTAATGCTTGTATTTATCAAGCTAACTTTCTTTTTCATAAATCTTGCACTATAAACCTTTACCTTTTCTTACTTGGAACTTTCATCGAGCACCTTGCGTGCTCTTAACCCCAAAACTCATTTTTGGGACTTTTCAAGAACTTACTCTTGTCATACTTAGGTCACATACATAAAAACTTACTCCAATTCATATTCTATGATAAAACATATATTCTTTAGGAACTTAAGACACACAAATAAGAAAACCATAATCTTAAAGCATGCATTTAGATCACAAACATGGTTGTACAACGAGAAATACATGGCGAAACTACTTCTATTGCAGGTGAGTGATCTACTTACACATTTTCTTGAAGAAAACTCATTAAATATCTAGGAAACTCTTAGCGTAGTGCTGCTCTTCTCTTCCCTTGCGAGAAAACTTCACCCTTGGCCCTAGGGAAAAGCCCTAGGTTTTCTACTTCAAGAGGAAGAAGTAGGAGGAGTAAACTCTCCTTTTCTTCCCTGTTTTTCGCAGCCTCCCAAACTGCTCGCGCAGCCTCCCCGAACCCTAAAAGGGGTCTTAACCCAACTTAAGTGGAAGATGAAACACCCCTTCATGAAAAGGGCTTACCTAGCTATAACATTATTTCGTTTCATCCTTTTCTGTGCTTGATACCTTAGCTCAGTTGGTTTCTCGGATGCCCTTAAGGCCTTGCTTGCCTTATGGTCCCGGGATCCAATCCCATCCGACCCCTTATTTTTTTCTTTTTATTTTTAATCAGAAAAATGCTATTAAATTCTGAAAAATCCCTAATAATACCAGAAAATTATTGGGTGTTACAATCCTCCCTACCTTATAAAAAGTTCGTCCTCGAACTTAGAACAGCTCTGGATACCTTTGCCTCATGCTATCTTCTGATTCCCAAGTTGCCTCTTCATACTTCTGATTCAACCATAAGACTTTCACTAATGGTACCACTTTGTTCCTCAGCTTCTTATCTGCTCGATCTATTATCTGAATAGGTCGACTTTCATAACTGAGATCTTCTTGCACTTGTACCATCTGTGGCTCAATCACTTGGTTGGCATCTGGGATATGCTTCTTTAGCATTGAGACATGGAATACATTGTGTACTGCTGACATCTCTGAGGGTAGCTCCAACTCATAAGCTACTTTGCCAACTCTTTTCGTCACTGGGTAGGGCCCCACGTATCGAGGACTTAGCTTGCCTTTCTTGCCAAATCTCATCACACCTTTCATAGGAGCTACTTTGAGGAAAACTGTATCCCTAACTTCAAACTCTAACGGCCTACGGCGTACATCGGCGTAGCTCTTCTGCCTACTCTGAGCAGTTTCTATTCTCTGGCGGATACTCCTTATAGCTTCTGTGGTATCATCTATGAGATGAGTCTGTGACCCCATTTCTTTCTTCTCACTACCTTCATACCAACAGAGGGGAGATCTGCACTTCCTACCATAAAGAGCTTCATAGGGTGCCATACCAATAGTGGCTTGGTAACTGTTGTTGTTGGCAAACTCAGCTAAACATAAATACTTGCACCAACTGCCCTTGAAGTCCAATGCACAAGCTCTGAGCATATCTTCTAGAACCTGATTCACTCTCTCTGTCTGTCCATCAGTCTGGGGATGGATAGCTGTGCTGAATTTCTGTTTGGTGCCTAAAGCTGTCTGTACGCACTCCCAAAAGTGTGAAGTGAAACGACCATCCCTATCAGAGATAATGGTCTTCGGGACTCCATGTAGTCGGATCACTTCCTGCATATATAATTGGGCTAACTTTTCAATTGAGTAAGACACTCTGATTGCCAAGAAGTGGGCAGACTTAGTCAATCTGTCTACTATCACCCCAAATAGCATCATAGCCATTAGTTGTCTTTGGTAAACCAACTATGAAATCCATGGCTATGTCTTCCCATTTCCACTCTGGAATCTGAATGGGTTGTTGGACACCTCCTGGTCTCTGGTGTCCTGCTTTAACTCTCTGACATGTCAGGCAGGTGCTGATATACTTAGCTATGTCTCTCTTCATCCCTGACCATCAAAATCCTCTTTTCAAATCCTGGTGCATCTTAGTGGAACCAGGATGCATTGAGTAGGGAGTTCCATGAGCTTCTTCAAGAATCTTCTTTCTCAGCTCTTCATGATTGGGGACACATAAACGATCACCATAGTAGAGTATCCCACTGTCAGATACTCTAAACTCTTTACTCTCTCCTTCTTGCATCTCCTTCTTGATCCTTTGGATATCAGCATCCTCAGCTTGCTCTTCCTGTATATCTTCAAGTAAAGTTGACTCTAGTGTCAATAGAGCTAGCTGTCCATCAATAATCTCCACTCCATAATCTACTATCTCCTTCTGTAATGGTGGTGCCAATGATGATAAGGACATCAAAGTGGAACAAGTCTTTCTACTAAGTGCATCTGCTACTCTATTTGCCTTACCAGGGTGGTAAAGAATCTCACAGTCATAGTCCTTCACTAACTCGAGCCACCTTCGCTGTCTCATATTGAGGTCTTTCTGAGTGAAAAAATATTTCAGACTCTAGTGATCTGTATAAATCTTGCACTGCACTCCATATAGACAATGTCTCCATATTTTTAGAGCGAAAACTATAGCTGCCAACTCCAGATCATGAGTGGGGTAATTCTTTTCATAGTCCTTGAGTTGCCTTGAAGCATAAGCTATGACCTTGCTTTCTTGCATAAGGACTGCTCCAAGTCCTAGCATTGATGCATCATTGTATATATCAAAGCTCTTATCACCTTCGGGTACTGTAAGGATAGGAGCGCTGGTCAGTCTCTTCTTCAACTCAAGGAAACTCTGCTCACAGTCCTCAGTCCACTCATACTTCTTATTCTTTTTGGTAAGGGTTGTAAGTGGTGAAGCTATCTTTGAAATGTCCTCTACAAACCTTCTGTAGTACCCTGCCAAACCCAGAAAACTTCTGATCTCACTAGCATTCTTTGGTCGACTCCAGTTACTAACTGCTTCAATCTTGGCTGGGTCTACCATAATGCCTTCTTTGGAAATGATGTGGCCTAGGAATGCCACCTGGTCAAGACAAAACTCACACTTTGAGAATTTGACGTACAGCTCCCTCTGGTGTAAGGTCTGCAACACCATCTTCAGGTGTTCTTCATGTTCTTCCTGAGTCTTTGAATACACTAGGATATCATCAATAAAGTCAATGATGAACTTGTCCAGAAAATCCTTGAACACTCTATTCATTAGATCCATAAACGTCGCAGGGGCGTTTGTCACTCCAAAGGGCATGACCACAAACTCGTAGTGCCCATATCTTCTACTGAAAGCAGTCCTTGGCACATCACTCTCCTTTACTTTGAGTTGATGGTAACCTGATCGCAGATCTATTTTGGAGAACACTGTAGCTCCCTTCAGCTGATCAAATAAATCATCTATCCTTGGCAAAGGATATCTGTTCTTGATGGTTACCTTATTCAAAGCTCGATAATCTATGCACATTCGCATAGATCCATCTTTCTTCTTGACAAACAGTACGGGAGTTCCCCAAGGTGAATGACTAGGGTGGATGAAACCCTTGTCAAGCAGCTCTTGCAATTATTCTTGTAATTCTTTCAGTTTTGCTGGCGCCATGCGATAAGGTGCCTTCGAAATTGGGTTGGTTCCTGGAGCCAACTCAATTTCAAACTCAATTTCTCGATTGGGAGGGAGTCCTGGTAACTCTTCAGGAAGCACCTCAGGAAAGTCACAGACTACCCTCACTTCTTCTCTTTCTTTAATCCTTCTCTTTGACTTGCATCTAATATATGAGCTAGAAAACCAGAACACCCCTTCTCTAACATTCTCTGAGCTCGTAGGTTTGAAAGAAACCTTTTCGTCCTTCTCTTTCATTGCCAACTAGCTCTGGGCACGAACGAACTGGCCGGTTGAACTTCTTCACTGCTTCATCCACAGATAGTTCTCCTTGTCTGAACATCGTGAATTCATCGTAATGCTTGTTGGTTACTCGTATGTCAAAGTATTCTTCGAAGAACTTAGTCTCGAAGTCGGCCCATGTCCTTTGGCTGACATTTCTCTTGGCCTTTACTTTCTCCCACTACATCCTAGCATCTCCCGTAAGGTAGAAAGATGCACACTTTATCTTCTCTACCTCTAGTCAATCCAGTAACTCTGCTATGCTTTCCCAAGTTTTGAACCATGCTTGAGCACCCCATGGTTTGCTTATGCCTGAGAAGTTCCCTGGCTTTAGTTTCTTCCACTTGATGAGGTATGCTTCTTGCCTTACTCTCCCCCCCCCCCCTTGCCGGGACTACAGATGTAACCGACGGGTCTTCGGTCACAACTGGTGCCACTACATTCACCACCGGTAGGGTAATAGGAGCGGCCTGCTGGTTAGCCATCATGATGGCAATATGTTTTCTGTTGCTCTGCTACTTGCCTTTGCAACCGAGCCACCACCTCTAAGAGATTTGGTGGTGGTACTGACTCTGTTACCTCTTGCCCTCTAGGAGCTTGCTCCTTATTTTGGGCTTTCTAGGGCGTCCTCAAATGTATAACTTAACACTTAACGGTAATGTTCCCAAACTTTCTTTAGGATACAACAAGACCTTGGTCTTGTTTCTTATCTCATTTCTTAGTCCTAGAACTCGTTCTTGGGCTTAGTAAGACCTTGGTCTTACTCAGAACTTTTATCGAACACCTTACATGCTGAAATCCTCCAAACCTTGTGTTTGGGCAAATCAAGACCGTGGTCTTGCTATACTAAGATCACAACATGAAGGACATCCTCTTGGTATTCTCCTACTCTATATCATAAAGAGGGTAATGACATTACATATCCTCATACTCAACTAGCATATGTATATATCATGCTATCTTACTCATATAGCATATACTGATCATGCACATAATAGCATATAATAATGCTAACATACTTCCTTATCATCATGCACTTACTGATACTAGCAGTCAAAAATGAAAAGCATATAAAACTGCAAAATATGAACTTCTTACTTGGTAGGCGGCAGGATTGATGCTTGATGTCAGTGTGGCGGAAGGATGGAAACTTGCTCTGATACCACTCTGTGACGGCCCGCCTTCTCTCTCTCTTTTCCTTAAAGGCGGACGTCACACATTCACTTAGCCTTTACTTTACTTTATTCTTAGCCTTAGGTTACAACTACTTGACTCCCCTTAACTTGCTCTAAAATTTTTTTTTTCTTCCTTCTCTTTTTTTTTTCAAAAAAAAACAAAACAACTATCATTTTATTTGCTTTGCAAGGATTTGACCCCTATACCTCTTCGTTGTAACACTAAAGCACTAAATAGCTACTCTATACCACTTCTTTTTAATGGTACCTGTCGACTGCTATATTGCCAGTCGCCTGGTATCGGTCACAGAAAGTTTCTGGGTGCGGCACCAGTCGACTGGCCTCTTGGCAGTCGCCTAGTGCGTCGAACAGAAGCTACTGTTCGATAGGGCAGTGACTGGTTCTGAACCAGTCGACTGGCACGCCTGAAAACCTGCATTTCAGACCTGAAAACCATCTCCATCAATCCACAAAACTTATACCTTCAAGCCATACAAAGACATAACTCCATTTCTATACTCTATACTAGTTTTCTAAACATATTAGCAATTCAAAACAACCTCATAAACTTGAAATTAGGACTTTTGCGGAAGAAAATAAGCTATCAAAATATGTGTGAACTTTACACTAGTGTTTGTACCCAACTTTGTATCTATGCAAGGTTTAAACAAAGTCATTCATTCTACCACTTCGAAACACCAAAACACATGTTCTACAAGACATAGCCCAATGATCTCTTCCACGGTTCCGCAGCCACTGAACATCAATGCAAGTCCCTTCGCCTCCCTTAACTTATGCTTTTTCTTTACCTTTGTCTGCAATAGAAGGAAATGCAACTAATAAGCAAATTTCTTAGTAAGTAAATCCTAACTCACAAATCCAACGATAAGGGATAAACATGCTCTTTTCAAAGAATGCTTGCTTCAAAACACATGCACTTTGAAATACTTACACATGGAAACTTTCACATACTTATCATGCTCAATCATGCTTCAAAACATTTACAAGCATTAAACATTGGCAAATCTAACATCTCATAATTTCTTTTGAGACTTGC
>JAGFNQ010008644.1:151536-205103 GCA_024364735.1 Boesenbergia rotunda | reverse complement strand
ATGTCTTGAAATAATTGTAGATGCTTTCTATTTCTCAGTAATCTGTTTTAGTCCGAAGTCTTTACTGGCGGAATATATTTAAAGCTTATTGATGAGACAAAATCCCTTTAACTTCAATTCTATAATATTGGAATATGCTTTTCTTTATGTTTCACGTCTAAAATATTTTCGATTCCTTTTTTTATGATAGGCTGATGGATTTGCGGCGTCTGCAAGAGTTGGTATTAAAAATTCCCACCGAGGTTTGTTGAGCGATAAGAAACTCTTTGACCTCGTGAAGCAATATTTAGGCGTGAGTGAAAAATCGAAGCGCTCCTCAGGTTCCAAGGTGATGGATATACATTTCCCCTCTCGGTCTCAGCTGTCTACAAAGGAAATTTTGTGACTGGAGTGTGGAGGGTGTGGAAAATAGATGTTGATAGTTGAGTTACTTCTAGGGGGACATTGGTAAATCAATGATTGATAGAATTGTTGAAGAGATCAAACATTGTAAAGAATAACACAGATTTTCTATTCTCTTTTCCACAGAAATAATACAAGTCTATCATAATTCTTTTGGCATGGATCTTGGTCCTTGATAAAAACTGTCAACCAGTCTTTTTACAATTGATGTAGACAATTGAAGGAGTTAATGGCGCTGTCTCCTCTAGTCCAAAATGTCTAAATCATCCCATTTGAGATGCTCAAGCAACTTGATTCCACGGTTTAGTCTCCAAAATGTCTAAGTTTTACTGATAGAATAATCTGTTGAAAGTGTTCAATTGTTTACTTTATTCTTTGATTCTCTGTTTTTTTTTTCTTTTCTTTCCTTGTCTTGCTTCGCTTTCTGTCTTGGCATTCTGAGTTGAGGAACAAATTAACTTGGAAATGAGTAGCTCCATCATCATATACGTCGACAACCCACTTAAATATTTATGAAGAGTTAATTTAATTCTTATGGAACAGAGAATATTTTGTTTTCTGAAACAATAATTTCATGTGAAAACAACAACAATATAATTAATCAGAGAGGCCAGGTGGCTTCTCTTCGGCTGAGAACCAGCTTAATTAAACCCTGTGGATGATCTTGCACTATGTTACATTCTTTTTGCAGAACTGAGAAGATGCTTCAGCTCTTCATGCACCTGCAAAACCCCTCAATATTAACAATCACAGTCACTGAAATATATATAACCAAATCGATGCTTTTTCGTCAGCATGCATGATTATTAATTCTGACCATTTAGGTTTTGTTTTTGCAAGAGGCATCTGCAGTGCATCATAGTGTCCATAGCCATCATACAGCACTCGAATCGGGTTCTCTTTGCCATATTCCAGCTGACCGTACTCGGCTATGATTTTCGGACCACCAGAGCTGTTGCTCGACATGTAAACCGTGATCGGCATCCTGCAAAAACTAGCTAAGCTAAGCCTTCAAATCATGGACAAAACTTGTTAAAATTCATGAACTCAAATGATTTCTACTGTGTCCAGATTAACGATGCACTGACTGAAGAACATGAGAACACATGAGCAGCTCTGGTTCACCTCCCCAAATGTGAGGCTCCCTGATCTGACTCACGTATGTGTCAAAGTCAGACTCAAGAAACCTGCAGTTGCAAACAAAATGATTTCTGAAATATTAAATTTAAGATAATTTTGAAGAGATTAATTTCTACGTACCATTCTGTGTCTGTCCTCCTCCTGATGAATTCATCAGCTACCTGATACAATGAACACTTTGTGTAATTTAATTTAATTTAATTTTTTTTTTGTAGGAATCAAAGAAATTAAAAAAAGAAGAGAGAATTTATGTTACTTTTGATCTCAGCTCATCTGCAAGTTCTTTTTGAAGGTTTTCAATTGGAGATGGCTTCCCTTCTCTAAGGCAGGCACCATGGACTACTGATCTGAACAAGCATCTTCCATCACCAGGTATTCCTGCAACAAGAATTAGTGCAGCCTCATAATTTTCTCAATCTCACGATCCCAAGAAGCTCGAATTAAACAAACCACAAATAACACAAGCAGTGAAAAGTTTCACCAAACTTTGAGCAAAAGGAAAGAACAGTAGCAGTGCATCCTTTGCATGCAAGCAGAGACCGGAATACTATGCTAAATTTTAAAAGAAATTAAACATTTTGGAAGCAGAGGGAATTAATTAAGTGTTTCTCGCCGGAAAGACGACGTACGAATGGATCGCAGATGGTTACTTGGACGTGCTCTCCGATCCCGACATGGGTTGAGGAGCACGGAAGGGAGGTGCGCATTCATGAAGCGGGCAGCAATTCTCTGAAGGCCAGAGATCTGAGAGTTGACGACTCTTGACTATCTGTCGATTAGCTAGGGGGAGGGGAAAGGGTAGGAATCCTCTTGAATTGATTCGTGGCGGAGAGGGAAATGAAATGGTGGAGGCGCAAAGGAGGAATCGATTCCATGCTTTTGTTTCTTGCTCGTCCCGATTGCATGCATCCTGTGCTCTTCCTTAATTGCGCCTTTTCCTTCTGCTTTCAAAGTTGGACAACTCTAGCCATGGTGAAGGAGCAGTGGAGGGAAAGATTGATCCGATCGATCATCCTGCTGATTCATGTTTTTGAGAGGAGAGGAACTTTGGCAAGTTTAGAGGCTCTTTTTGCAAAAGGTGGCCACTTACATATTCCCGTTCCTCCTCTTGATCGCGATTTCTTCTCTTCTCCCTTCTATTCTATCACCGATGCCGCAGCCCCTCCCTAGCGCAAACCCTAAATCGCGACCCCTCCTGCTTCGCGATTCCTTCCCTTCTCCACGCGACGCCGATCTCTCCTCTCCATCGCCGTGTGGGTCGCACAACGCTGGCTAGGAGAAGGTTGCTGGCCCTTGTTCCCAATTGGTTCTGCCTCCTTCTCAGTCGCCACCTTCCACACCTTGCCGACGCCACATCTCCCCTCTCTCGCGATCAGCTGTGGTGTACTCGTCGGATGTCCACGATCAGTGGCGGTTGGGTGTGGGAGTGAGGAAGGCTCGCCGGAGGAAGGCATTTTTCACTACTCACTGGGACGTGGATCAAGGACACTGGATCTGAGCAGAGAATGGGTGCACGTCGTGTGATCGTGACCCAGGTAAGATCTTGTTTTTGGATGAATTGGATGTGGGATTGATCCACGACAACATGAATGAATTGTAGTTTAACCTAATTGTAAGCTCATAATGGGAATTCGGTTTGGAGTTTGAGTTGTAGCTGATAGTTTTGATTCTTGTGATATTGTAGCCCTGAGATTCACTGATAATTTAGTTTTGAGTAGTAGATGGGATGTTTTTCCATGAGCTTACTTGGATGAGGTTTAACTGTGTTGTGATTTACTGAATTGTTTATATTTAGCTTTAGATGATCATATGAATAGGGGTTGCTGTTTCGGATTAGATTTTAGTTGTAGAAGTTGTGATGTAGCTTTGGGTTGAACTTTGGTCTTGTTTTTCTTTTGTGTCATGAGTCTCACTTCTTGTTGTGAGACTCATCTTTTGGATGTTTAGCTTCTGCCGGGAGCTAAACATCTTGTGTGAGTGGGTGGTGTTGGATTTTGATTTAGGGTTAGAGCAAACTTAAATTGAACCTAATCTCGTGGGTAGGAGTAGTTGGTAATTAGTCATTTAACTTGGGCTAATTAAATGACTATAATATTTATGATTAATCCTAATTAATTAAGATAGATTGTTTAGCTAAGAATCGTATGTAATTATAGCTAAACTTTATCTTTGACACAGAATTTTGATTGGTTATATGCATTTGATCTTGAGAGGTTCTATATGATATGCACACTTCATTTACGAGACAGGTACCTCTCCTTTGATTCTGTAGTTTCATTTTTATCTTAAATGCATGATTATTTTATTTTCTAAGTAGATTGATTTATCTTAACTCCATTTTGTTTATAGTTTTTGCTTGACACTTTTCTTGTTTAATCTTGGAGTTAAATCAATGTTTTCATGTATACCGTCTCAATTCTTGTTTTCTGATATAAAGAGTACCATTTGTATGTGAGTACTTTAGAACCATCATGTGACCTATCTAGGGTGTGGTTGACATTAGATATACCCTGCTTAGTAGATTAGTTGCAGGCTAATTTATTATGATTTTGATTAGATATATGTGTATTATATTTGTTGCATGGTTGTTGACCTGGTTGAAGTTGAGCATATTATTGTCATGCACGATTCTTGCATTGGTTGCATGCTGACGACCACTAGCTCACTTGTGGTTAAGGCGGGTCATCAGTCATACTTTCTATTGTGACACACTCAGCTAGAGTTGTGTGCAGACAGTTGATATCCCCCAGGTGCTAGGGGTCCCCACAGGTGCTTTGGTGTTTTATAACCATAAGTGTTGGGCTTTTCTGCATAGTCACAGGTGTTGGACGCTTGTATCTTGTCCACCTTGCTATCCAGTGTAGCAGTAGTTGGAGTGTGTACAGATCAAGTCATTGTATCATGTACATATGATGCATCGTGTATTTTGTTTGTGTTTGTTGTATTTGTTTGAGCTATGATTGTTGTATTTGATTGACATGCATATATGAATTATGATATGTATTTGTTATATAATCTGAATCTACTTAGTAGTACGAGTAGCTTACTGATATGTTATGGGATTTTTCTGATCATGCCCCTGCATGTTATATGAATTTCAGGTATGTCTATTCGTATAGTTATGCATTTGACTTATGCCCTATATTCCGGAGACTATATACCGTTGCTTCCATTTGTTTGATTATCCTATTTATTACCATGCATTTATCTATCTTATATCCCCAGAGTCCATCCAGATTCACTACCTCTTGCATTTAATTCTGTTTCAGATAGTCGATAGTTGCGACTCGTGCCTCTAGGAGAAGATCTATCTGCCCGTCTCTTAGCGTCAAGTATTTTCTTTTTTGGAGTTGTTTCATATTGCCTTAGTGGATATATCATTATTTTTATTTTTTTAGTGGACTGATATGTGTTTTTATGGACTTTTAGTTTGTCGTATTATTTTACGGAGTTTATTATGCTTATTATTATTTGCATGGTTGTGGTTGTTTATTATTTTATCTTTGTTGATGTTAGCCATGTTGGCTGCACTTATATATTGTGTTGAGAGTGATGTCGAAAAACTTTAGATTGTTCGTCGTACAAGGGAGATGTTATCCGATTTTCAAGCAAGCATGAGCCTTAGAGGCGTGACATCAATAGTCCATAGGATAATAACTATCCTGCCCGCCTGTCAGTTGATATCAAAGCTCTAGATCCTATGGATGTTCGTCATGGTTGTGATTATGGTTGTTACAGGTAGGTTCCAGTTGAGGAAGCCTCGCACTGTGATCATAGCACACAAAACGAGATACTTGAATATCCTACAGAGACAAGTCGCAAAGTTATTCCAGCATCTAGTCGGCAAGATTGTAAAGGTCACATGTTCCCTTATCTTAATTTGGATTCCACTTTTACAAAACCCTATCACAAATTCACAATCTTGCTCGGTTTCGGGAACACCTTGGTCGAGAGGAGCATCATGTAGACTTTGGTTTCTTGGTTTTTTAGTTGAACTGCCTAAGTTTTTTGGTACGTTATAAATAGAGGATTTTGTTAATTGGATTAACTTAGTAGCGAGAATTTTTTATTATGAGGAAGTACCCGATCATGTGAAAGTCAAATTGGTTGTTATCAAACTCACTGGTCAAGCATCAGCATGGTGGGAGTAATTGCGATGCTCATGATTTAGAAAGGGCAAAACCAAGATCAGTCTGGGAGAAGATGAGAAAGAAGATGAAAAGTTACTTTTTCCCCTTTTGGTTATACTCAAACTTTATTCCAAGGAGGATTAGGTTTCGCTATAGAGGATGATAGGTTCGATGCTCGAGATGACCTGAACGAATTTGAAGATGATTTGGAGAAGGAATTCGATTCAGAAAAAATTATGAGGATGAGAAAGGCTAGAATTTTCTCATTGAGTTGAGATAAATTTCCAATCCATGTATTGAAGTTGTTCCTACTATTGATATACTATAAAAGGAACCAGTAGAGATCTACTCTTTGGACGGTCAAATTACATAAGTCTCGTCGGGGAAGGATGATGTGAAGAGTAGTAGTGAAGGACCTTTTGATGTTGTGGATGATAGGTAGATGTTATCGCATTTAAGGCAGGTTCTGGAATTGTAGGTGTTCCTACTAATTTTGAGGGTGTTTTTGTTGGAACTTGAGTTTTCTTCTAACTCCTATGAATTCTAGGAATAATATAAGAATTCGAAAAGAAAATACAAAACATCGATATAGTTTATCGAAAAAATGGTATAATAACATGAAACATAAACAAATATCAATAAACAAAATATGGGGTAATAACATGAAACATAAACAAATATCAATAAGAAACCTGATTCAAGAGTCATCATTGCCTTTAGCGTTGTCCAAGCAATCCAGAAATCCTTGAGGAAGAAGAAGTAGTGGAAGCAAAGAGAGAAGATCTTCCAAAGAAATTAGGAGGTGACAGCGCCGTACAACTTCTTGTCGATGGGGAATAAAAAATTAGGTCATGATGATACCCTAAACTCTTGGGGATCTTCCCTTTATATAGGAATCCAATCCGTTATCATCCCATAGATGATAACGGATTGAGCTAAAGGGTTTTACACATTGAACTCACATCTAATAACTAAAACCCAACAACCCTAAGTTAGATCACTTAATGAGTTTTAGTATGGCAAGTCTATTAAATCACATGTGAGTCCACCTAAAGGGATATTAAATTCAACAATCTCCCACTTGGGCTATATGTGATTATAGACAACACACGAATATAACTTTAGTTGATAATCTGGTTCATTAGGTTTATTAGTATATGACTAAAGATGTCATAACTACTATATATAATCGTAACAAGTTCCAGCAGTAATTACAATATCAATGCTATTAACTATATAGATCAAGATGGGGATGTATAGATGGAAATTACATGAAATATGATCTGTAAATTTTCAACTGATTCTAAAGTGACCTTAAAAGAATTCAGATCATATTTGTAAATACTTTATGTTAAACTGTAAGAGTAAATCATGATCTAAAGTTTATGATTCCAAAAAAAAATCAATTTCACATTTACAAACACCAATGCTAAATAACAATACTAAATCATGATATTGTATTTCAGAGTGTCAAGCAAACAAATAAAAATCCCATGAATATTTTGAACTTTAAGTACGCACAATAATCAAAACAAAAATTTTGTTTTTATTATCAAATATAGAACAATAAAATAAAAATACACTTCTACTAGATGAGTTCTTCGTTTATAAGAAGAACTCCCATTATCTATAACATCCGCATGAAACACTTTAGGCACCCAACCTTTGGTGTGTGGATCGACTATCATGAAATCTGTGTCGATGTGCTCTACCATGATCTGACGATTCTGAACTCTTTCTTTAACCACCAAAAACTTAATATTAATGTGCTTAGAGTTTGACGAACCACGATCATTCTTGGCATAAAGTTTTGCAGCTTTATTATCACAATAGATCATCAGTGGCATGTCAATGCCATCAACAATCTACAATGCTATGATGAAGTTCCGCAATCAAATGCCATGATTGGAAGCTTCATAGCATGCTACCAACTCTGCCTTCATAGTAGAAGTGACTACTAGCATTTGCTTGACACTCTTCCAAGATATAGCCCCTCTAACAAGCGTGAAATTATAGCCCGAAGTGGACCTCTTGTTATCCAAGCATCCAGTAAAATCAGAGTCTAAAAAACCAATCACCTCCAGGTGATCTAACTTCTGATATGTGAGCATATGTTCTTTAGTTCTTTGCAAATACCGGATTACTCTCTTAACCACTTTCCAGTGTGACGGTTCTAGGTTATTAACATATCTGCCTAGCATTCCAATTTGATAAACACTATATTGTCATGTACAAATCTATGCATATATGAAACTTCCCACTATTGATACATATGAGAATTGTTCATCTCCTTTATTTCAAGTTCAAGTCGTGGACATGAGATATGTCATCAGGTATACAGTTATACATGTCATACCTTATAAACACCTTTTTAATATAAAATTGTTGTGAAAGTCCAAGAATGTCTCTTGAGTGATCACGAGAGATCTGTATGTCTAAAACAAATGATACTTTACCAAGATCTTTCATTTCAAAATTACTAGATAAAAATGACTTGATTTCATATAGCAGACCTTTATTATTACTCGCAAGTAATATATCGTCCACATACAGAATAAGTATAACAAACTTTCTCTCACTGAACTTGACATATGTGCACTGATTAATGAGTTTTTCTTTAAATCCAAATGAGATAACCACTTGATCAAATTTTTGATACCACTGACGTGATGCCTATTTCAAACCATAATGAACTTCTTTAATCCACATACTAGGTGCTTTGAATTCGCAGACTCAAAGTTATCTGGTTGCATTATATATATAGACTCCTCAATGTCTCTATTGTGAAAAGTAGTCTTTACGTCCATTTGGTATAACTCCAAATCAAAATGAGCTACAAGTGCCATGATTACCCCGAGAGAGTCTTTTATCGACACAGGTGAGAAAGTCTCTTTGTAATAAATATCTTCTTTCTGAGTGAATCCCTTGACAACAAGATAAGCCTTATACTTTTCGATATTGCCCTCAATTCTCGCTTGGTTTTAAATATCCATTTACAACCAACAAGCTTTATATCTTCAAGCAATTCGACAAGTTCCCAAACGTCATTGTCTACCATAGACTTCAACTCTGTTTGCATGATGTTAAATCACCTTTTAGGGTTAGAGCATTATTTGACTTCTTGGAAAAATCTAGAATCACTTTTCAATCCTATTTCAAAATCATGCTCTTGGAGATAAACATAATCACGAGAATTCATGGTTCTCCACTCCCTTGTGGAGCGCCTTAAAGACACTTATGTTTGAGGTGGTTAAGGTATTTTCTCATCGATACGAAACAATACATCAACTTCAGTGGTAGACTCCAATTGTATTAAAAATATCATGGGAATATCTTGGCTCACTACGCTCATTGGATGTGTAATATCTATAATATGCGATTTAGTAACCATACCACTACTGATCGTACTAGTAATGACCACAAAAGAATCACCAACACATTCCTCAAATGATACTTCTTTGATTTTATTTCTCCTACTGTTCTCAATGAATTTGACATTTTTCATTTTAAAGAAGGATCTATTTGAGGGATCATAAAATTTATACCCCCTTAATTTCTCAGAGTAACCTACAAAATTGCAGCTAATTGTTCTTGAGTCCAATTTTCTTTTATTAGGCTTGTAAGGCCTAACCTCAGCTAGACAACCCTAGATGTGTAAATGCCTAATGCTAGGCTTTCTACCTGTCCATATCTCAAATGATATTTTAGTTATTATCTTACTAGGTATTCTATTGAGTAGGTAAACTACACTTTTAAGTGCTTTACCTCATAAAAATTCGTGTTAAGAACTAAAAGTCATCATACTTCTTACCATGTCTTTTAGGATACAATTGCAATGTTCAGCTACACCATTCTGACTAAGAGTTCTTGACATGGTATACTGAGGTACAATCCCACACTCAGTAAGGTAATTCACAAAATATCCTGGATGTTGTTCACCTAATCCATCGTATCGACCATAATATTCACATTCATGGTCGGATCAAACAACCTTAATTTTCTTATCTAGTTGAAGTTTAACTTCAGTTTTGATAATTTTGAACATATCCAAAGATTATGACTTCTCATGAATAAGGTAAAGATAACCAAATCTGGAATAGTCATCTATGAAATAATAAAATATGTGTGTCCATTCTATGATGTCTTAGGGAATTGCCTACAAATGTCTATCTGTATTAGGTCCAATATATCACTACATCGATTTGCTCTCTTATTCCTTTTGTTAGTGGTCTTCTCTTTAACACATTCTATGCAGACATCAAAGTCTAACATGTCAAGAAAATTAAGGATTCCATGTGACATGAACCTTTCTAGGCGTTGTTTGGATATATATTCTAAACACCTATGCCACAACATGGAAGAAGCCTCATCGATCAATTTACGTTTTGTACTTATACTATGTATTATTACGTTATCAACTGTAGGAATTATGGTATTTAATTTATAAAGCTTATTAATTAAGGAACCATTGCCAATCAGAACTAAATTAAAGAAAATACTAAACACTCAATTTTCAAATGAACAAGAATAATCGGATTTATCCAAACAAAAAAATTAAAATTAAGTTCCGTCTGAAAGACTGTACAATAAAAGTATTTTCTAAATTCAAATAAAAATCAATTCCTAAATAAAACTTAAAAATACCATTAGACTCGATTGTAGCATTCTTTTCATTTTCTGTATAGATGTATCTTTCACCATCAAGCGGAAGTCGGCTCCTCATACAACTTTGCATAGTGACACTTATGTGAGTAGTAGTGCCCCCACGGGCATAGCTGAAATGGTAAGGGGTTGATAAATTGCCACTAAAGAGCTTGGGTTCGAGCCACGGGACTGGTGGGGCATAAATCCCTACACCTTGTGTAAAAAATCTCTCCCCCCCCAACTTCTTGCCTTCTTAGTCACCGTGATTTACCTTCTCTGTGTTGGTCCTGGGGCGGGCTGGAGGGGGCGCTGGGGGAGAGCGTTGTTACTTATGTGAGTAGTAGCACCAGTATCTATCTATCAAGTGTTAGTGGGTATAATAACTAAATTAATTTTTTTAATAACTAAATTAACTTCTGAACCAACAAAGTTAAGAAGTTTATCTTTTATAACAGGCAAGTTGGCGTACTTGAGACAATATTTCTTTATATAGTCATCCTTCTTGTAAAAAAAAATGGATTCCTTATCCTGTTTCTTATACTCTTTATGATCATTGCCTTCAAATTCTGTAATTTATTTTCATTTTCCTTTATTATTGATCCTTTTTCATTTCTTGCTCGCACTTAGAGAACTAGATACTAAGTGAGCATTCTCATATATCTCAATTTTCAATCTCCTCTCCTCTTGCACTCATTGAACAATTAGCTTATTCAATGTCAACATTTTCTTTTTGAGTATTATACGAAATCTTAGAAAAGAAGTGAACTGTGCAGACATAGACATTAAAACTAAATGATTAACATACTCTCAAATATATCGAGTTTTAGTGCTTTCAGACTTGATACTATATTACACATCTCTATAATGCACTCCCTTATGTTTCATTTGTCACTATACTACATGGTTACCAATATCGTAAGAAGTGTGTAGTCTCGACCTTTTCATTTGAGGTGAATTGATTTGCTAGTTGGTTTAGAAAACTCCTAGTATCTCTTCTCTCTGTTATTAAGCCTTTTATTGGTGTCGATATGGAAAGCCTCATGATGCGTACACTCATACGATTTAATTTCTTCCACAATTGAAATTCAGCTCTCTGCTTTATAGTACTAGCACTAGTTAGAAGTGCGGGGCGATTGTTCCTTAATGCACAGTCTAAGTCCATACAACCTAAGAGTATGATCACGTATTCTTTCCATTCAGTAAAATTTGAATAAGTTAATATTACGATGTTATTGATACTGGCAGTTATATATTGCACTGAATTTAAAGAGAAATTTATTTAAGCTCACGATTTAACTAAAATCAAGAACATATATAAGTGTAAGTAATAAAACACAAGATTATGCAAATAAAAATAAAATTTTAAACGCATAAAATGAGCTTCTTACGAAAAACCAAATACAATATTGCATTTTATTTTGTGAACTACAATATAATTTGTTAGCGACACTCTTTAATATAACTCAAACTTTAATTGACTACATAATGTACCTTCCTTTAGGCCGACCCATTATGTGCATAATATGATACTTTATATGAGTTATATTTTGGTTGATAGTTTATACCAACCCGAATTAGCCGCATAATATGTTTTTCTTTAGACCGATATATTTTATGCATGATTTAAACAAAACAAAAATTTTGTTCCATAGTTGGAAGCTAATATATATTTGACATAAAAAGTAGTCTTCTTTTGGGTCAATTACTCTTAGCACTGATATACATTCACCAACACAAAATGCACTAAATTTACCTAAGATATCTTCTTTTGGGACGACACAATAGTTTAACTTAGTAGCACATTGTATAAATAGATATAAAAAAATACTAAGAACTTTAACTGAATAAATAATCACTTAATCAACCTTAATAGTTCTAAATTAGATTTATTAATTGATTGATATAATATAATTAATTATCCCAATTGATCAGAAAGTCTACTATATAAATTACAGAATCATAGATAGAACCCGGCCAGCCTTCCTTTAAGTTCTATAATTTAATCATTATATATCAATTAATCTCATTATTATACATGAAATAATATTTAATTACATTCATTACGATGCATGCAAATCCTATTCGATTAGGAATTGTGAAATAGTTTGTTTCACGTAGACGGGAATGCTAATCGATTAGAAAAAACCATGTTAATCGATTAAATGATTTCTAATTGATTATAAATCGTCAAATCCATTAATAATAGATGCTTTAAAGCTTTTAATCTATTAGAAGAAATTCTAATATATTGACAATCGATCTTGTCGCGAGTTTAAGGCGGTTGATCCATTGGAGTTCAATCCTAATGAATTGAAAACACCAATCGATTAGTTTGTTCGATTCTAATTCAGTCTGTCGCGATTTTAATTAGTCTGTTATCGTTTAGGAACAAGTCTTAATCGATTAGTATCAAGATTTTATCACGACTCAAGGCTTTTAATCAATTGAAAAAAATTGCCAATCGATTGGTTGCCTCATCGATAGATTTGATTGATTAAAAATCGATTGTTTATTCGATTTCGTCGTCCCGATCGATTAGTGTCAACTGAAATGATTGGATTGATTCCTATTGATTCGCTTGGTAATCGATTGACCGATCAAGCTAATCGATTGAACTATCGAGATTTGACCTAGAAATTAGAATAAACGCAACAGAAAATGTGATTCTTCCTTTCTTCGTGCTCTTCACATAAATACAAAAAAACTTGAAAAACAAATCTACGTAGGTTTTTCTTATATGATTATCGATGATAAATAATTGCATTATATTAGAAAAACTTAATCAAATATACAATAACAAATCGACGAAAAAATTAACCTAATAGCCATGAAAACGATGAAACACAAAACTCTGATACCACATGTTGAAATTTGAGTTTTCACTTTATCACATGAATTCTAGGAACGAATGAAATAAGAAATCGAACAGAGAAAACACAAGATATGATTTAGTTTCATCGAAAACATGACATAATAGCATAAAACACAAACAATTAGCAACAAAAACTTGATTGAAGAGTTATTCTTATTTTTAGCGTCGTCCAAGCAATCCAAAATTCCCTGAGGAAGAAAAAGTAGTAGAAACATAGAGAGAACTTTCAAGGGAATTAGAGGTGACGACGCTACACAACTTTTTGTCGATGGAGAACAAGAAATTAGGTTAAGATGATATCTTAAACCCATAGGGACCTCTGTTTATATAGGAATATAATCCGTTATTATCCATAGATGATAATGGATTGGACTAAAGAGTTCTACACATTGAATTCACATCTAATAAATTGAAACCCAACAATTTTAAATTAGATCACTTAATGGTTTCAGTATCGCAAGTCTATTAAATCACATGGGAACCCCAACAGTTCTTTCACTTGTTCATGAGATAGGGAATAATATTCAAAAGATTGGATGTGATGCTCCTGAGGTGCACCATGATAATGATTCCGTGCCTGCCTCATATTTAGATGGATCGGTTCCATATGAGCAATCTCTATCTGCTACTGCCAATGAATGGAAAGGGGAGGTTAGAAGGAGGTAGTCTGATGACAATTTTGTGAGGCAAGATTATGCGTCACAAATAGATTTAAGAAACTGCAGAGTTAGAGATTGGTCTGTTGATTTAATGTTGTATGTGGTAATATGGATAATTCAAAATTATCTGGTGATCATCGTTAGTAGGAGCCCTAGAGCTAATTATGTGATAATTGACTAGGAACTTTTTGTATTATATTCTATCATTAATAAATGCATGTTTGGTTATTATATTTACTTTATTTTGTGCCAAATAACTAAGTATAATAATGTCCTTGTGTAGTAGGTTCTTATCTACATTATATCGATTGGTTGAATCGATAGTGAGATAATGTAGAGAACACTACACTAAATTATTCCTAGTCAAGCATTAATATTCAGGGACAATATTAATGCATGGAGACTAGCATGTAGGTCAATTGATGACTTGAGCTCACAAGTCATGGATATGTGATATCAAGTTGACACATGGGTATACATTAGAAAATGTGTACTGAATTGACCCGCCATGAGAAAGTTTCATAGATTGTCATATGAGTGCCATAAACTTTCTCATGTGACTATTAGTATGAATAGTCCTTAGACCTGAAGTTACTACGGTTCCCTACATAAGAAGTTATGTACTTTAGTATCGTCAAACGTCACCCGTAACAGGGTGGACTATAAAGGCGATCACTTGGTATGTAATGAATTATGCGGAGAGATGTTAGTAATGTAGATGAGATCTATCCCTCCCATATGACGGGAGTGATATCTGTGGGCTCCTTGATCGAGTAGGACTGCTAAAACGCATGACCATGCTCAAATGAGTCAATATGAGATATTGAGCTCATTTGTTTAAGTGAGTCTACTCGGGGATCAAGAAACACAAAGATTGATCGAGGATGACACGGTCTATGCCTCATTGGTCAATCTAGATATCAAGGATAGAAGGACAAGGTCATACATTATCATAGTCACGGAGGTTTAGTCGGATCTCGACTTTTCTTGTTACTTGGGTAGCAATGATGCATTGCTAGATGCCGCTCATTGTTTATGTGTCTAAAACGTTTAGGTGCAATGCCAACGTCACGAGAACCTATTGGGTCACACACTAACGACATGATGCATCGGGAAATCTAATCGGGAGCTCCGAGTTGGGAACTCGGGAGATCTGATCGGGAAATCTGATCGGGAACCCCGAGTTGGGAACTCGGGAGATCTGATCAAGAAATATGATCGGGAGCCCGAGTTGGGAACTCGGGAGATCTGATCAGGAGATCTGATCGGGAGCTCGAGTTGGGAACTTGGGAGACTAGTTCGGGAGCTCGAGCTGGAACTCGGGAGACTCGGGTTGGGAGCTCGGGTCGAGAGCTCAGGGACTTGGTCGGGAGCTCGGCGCTCGGTAGACTGGGTCGGGAGCTAGGCGCTCGGCTGACTGGGTCGGGAGCTCGGCGACTTGCTCGACAGACTTGGTCTGGAGACTTGGTCGGAACCCCGAGAGGCCCGGTCAGAATTGCAGGGGAAATTTATTAAAGTGTTTAATGAAGGAAAGAGAAAAATCTCTCTTCATTGGATGAAGAGAAGGCGAAGAGTCACATGAAAAGATGTGCTCTTTATTGACATTAATGAAGGGCAGTCAAAGAGACAAAAGACTCTTCATATTCATGGGATGAGTATAAAAAAGAGTCTAGTCATTTTGAATGACAAGTGAGAGTCTTTCCTTTCTTCTCTTCCTCCTCATCTTCCTCTTCTCCTTCTTTGGCCGAAACCCTATTGTAGGGGTTTTGGTGTTCTGCGAACTACCTCAAGTTGCTAGCACAACTAACGTAGTTCTTCCAGGAGTTGAGAGATCGTGTCCGTGTGGATACGGATAGAGGCACGGGCACTTGAACATGAAAGAGATCCGGCTCATCTTGGATAAGCGGGATAAACGAAAGAGCACACATCAAAGGTATATCTTCTTTAGAAGTAGATGTAGATCAACTTTGTACGAGTTTTTCTTTCGCATGGATCGCTCGAGGGGTCTTGTTTCCGCTGTGTTTTGTGTTTTTGTGCCGGGAGATCCCAACACTCATTCTAGCTATTCAATTGAATTAGCATATTCATCAAATGCAAGGGAACATAATGGAGAACTTAATATTGTAGCAATAGATAGCATAACGATCAGAGCATATGGGTTGATACAGATACAGCTGGTAGTGGAGGCGTCAAGGATCTTGTTTCCATAGCGAGATGACAATCACAGGCAATGGATGCGGATGTGGATTTGGATTTGGTTTTTTACAATAGTATTCATATAAGAGAGGATTATGGAAGAATAAAAAGTATTATCATGATGATCAGATTATTGTAAGGCTTTCCATCAAAGCTAGATCATTCTGACGGTTCTCTTCATTCTTGTGTTTTTGCTATAAAAGAGATAATATATTTCTTGGATTTCTATGTTAAGTTTAAAGATGCAAGAAGCTAAATAGGAAGTTATGTTATTTGTTAGCTGCTTGAGATAATAACTGTACTGAAATGAAATAGATTATTCGGATGCATTCATGGAAAGTGTGATATTGTTTGTGATAGTCTGATTGATCATAAGTAACTTTTGTGAGTCGATTGAGTTGACGTCGGGGAGAATGCATATTGGCATAAGATCGTCGAGGTTAGTATTCGACAGTATCTCCGTAAAATGATATTGCTTCACTACAGGTGCTCACGGATAATAGCAATTCGTTTCCTAAGATACAACGACAATATCTCGAAATAGCAGCATTTTAAATTTCGAGACTAGCGAACCTTCTCGTAGGCTTTTTAGACTCTGGATGCAGAAAATGAGATGTATGTTAGATTTGATTGAGTTTTATTTTCCGATGATTGAATGAAAATTTCAGCATCCAGAAGATTCTATTTATACAAGGAAAAGAGGTGAGGTACCCTTTGGTAAGTGACTGTTGTTGGTGCAATATTGGTTTGACCTAGTTTGACTAGGCTCGGGTGAGCTTAGGTCTGGTAAGCTTGGTAAGCTTAAGGTTGGATGTTTCGATGTTTGATAATGATGTTTGAATATCATATGATGTTTGAATATCGTATGATGTCAAGCTGACTGGAGGCTTGACTAGGCACACCTAGTGGGACTAGGTGAAGTCCAGGTGGATCGGGGAGATCGCACGCTGGCATGAGAAAAGACCTAGTGGGACTAGGCACACCTAGTGGGACTAGGTGAAGTCCAGGTGGATCGGGGAGATCGCACGCTGGCATGAGAAAAAACCTAATGGGATTAGGCACACCTAGTAGGACTAGGTGAAGTCCAGGTGGATCGGGGAGATCGTACGCTGGCATGGGAAAAGGCCTAGGCACACCTAGTGGGACTAGGTGAAGTCCAGATGGATCGGGGAGATCGCATGCTGGCAAGGTGGAAGTCTACCGAGAGACTAGACCTAACTCGAGGGTTAGGCGAATCTGGTGGGGAATCAGGTTAAGTCCTAGTTAGGAACTAGGCAGAAGAAATCCAAGTTGGTCAAAGGGGTTGACCGAACACTTGGTAGGGAACCCTAGACTTGTGAACACAAGTTAGGTCAGACTTAATCGATTGGGGAATCGATTAAGAGAGGTTGTTGTGAGAACAAAAGGTGGCTGAATCGATTGGGTAATCGATTCAGCCTTCCCTTAATCGATTGGTCAATCGATTAAGGTGTCTCTTGATCGATTGGGATAATCGATCACTGGGGTTTGCGCAAGAGAACAGAAAGACTCTGAATCGATTGGGTAATCGATTCAGGGCACTGGTAATCGATTGGCTAATCGATTACGGTTCGAAAACTAGACGTTGAACGGCTAAGTGTGATGTGGTAATCGATTGGGTAATCGATTCAGAAACCTTAGGCGTCGGGTATAAGGGTTTTCGCGCAGGTTTTGAGCCGCAACACTTCTCCCTTTCTTCTCCTTCATCAGTGTCATCTCAAGGGAAGCCTTGGGGGATATTACTGCTGCATTTCTAAGGTTCTAGAGGCAATCACAAGCTTGAAGATAGCAAGGAAAGCAAAGAGAGTTTATTCATTGTAAATCTTGTAAGATTTCATTTGTATTTGCTTTGTTTCTTGTTGTATCTTTGTGCAAGTTTGTAAGAGGTTTCTCCATCTCAAGAAGGAGATCTTTTATAGTGTATGAGAGAGTGAGGAGAGTGGATCCTTAGATTAGTCACCCGGCCGGGGTGGATACCAAGTAAAATCCAAAGTGTTAGCATTGCTGGAAGTCTTCCGCCGCGACAAATCATCTACAAGCAAATCGGAGCTAATCACCCCCCTCTAGCTCGTCTACCGGTCCCAACAAGTGGTATCAGAGCGAGGTTGCTCTGTTTTGGACTCATCGCCAAGAGGGCAAGAGCTAGAGGAAGAAGAAGAAGTTGGAAGAAACCCTAATTTCATGAAGTCATCATCAAGAGGGTTCAACTTCAAAAATGGAGTTTGGCTACGACACCCGGGCACCTCCACCATTCGATAAGGCAAATTTCAATCTTTGGAAGTCAAAGATTGAAAATTACTTCATGATGGAGATAGAGCAATGATTTGCTCTAATTGAGGGTTTTGAAGCTCCAACAAGCACAAAAGGAAAACTCCTCAAGAAAAACAAATGGAATGAGGAGCAAATCAAGAGAATCGAGGCCAACAACAAAGTGACCAAGTTATTGGTCAATCTATTGCCAAGCACCATCTTGGACAAAATTGGGGAATTTCAAGATGCCAAAGTGCTTTGGAGCAAATTGGCAAGGCTTCATGAAGATCCCTCCATTGTACAAATTCAAGACAAATCCGAAGAGGGAGATTCATTGGAAGAAGAGGATTCGGAAGTTGAGAGATGCTCAACATCCGAAGATGAAGCTCAAGAAGCCTCCACTTCAAGGATTGAGGGGGAGCAAAATGTGTCATTGATATCGGATCAAAGAAAAGCTTCAATATCATCATCCGAGGTCAATAAAGAAGAAGAGGAATCGAGTGCCACCTCTACACCCCATGAAGGTATAGAAATTTTAAGTTGTAAGAATAAAAATCATATCATATGTTTTGAGTGTAGGGAAAAAGGGCACTACAAGAGTAAGTGTTCCAAATTGGTCAAGAAGAAGGTGTTATTGGCACCCAAGACCAAGGAGAAGCCAAAGGAAGTCGGCCCCGTGGCAAAGAAGGATAAGAAGCATATTGTGTGCTTCTCATGCAAGCAAAAGGGACATTACCGAAACCAATGTCCAAAGGGGAAGGATCCGACCAAAACAAAGAGGAGGAGCTCAAGTCAAGGGGGAGCCTCTAGGATAAGACTAAGGTACCATTAGGTAATGGTACTTATTTTTATCATGATAATATGCATGTTAGGAAAAACTATTATCATTTTAATGCTATTTATCATGAAAATAGGAGGTATGAAAAATCTAAGAAAAAATATAGAGCCCTCTATGCTAGGTCTATCACACCTAAGTATAAGGAAGATATTAGATCATTTAAGGGTAGACCTACCCAAAACAAGGTCAAGAAGAACAATCACCAAGGCTATATTAGAAAACCAAGCCTTGATGAGGTAATGATTGAAAATCAAGTTTTAAGGTCAAAACTTGATAAATTGGAAAAATCCCTTAAGAAAATAGAAAATCTATTTAAGGGATCAAAAATTCAAAACCTAGACTTAGAAATCAAGGACCCTCTAGGAGTAAGAAAGGTTTGGGATACAAACCTAAAACCAAGGATGAAGGTCCATCTTATCATAGAGTTCCATATAGGTATGAAACTCAATCTAGGTCAAGAAGTCAAGTCAAGGCCACAAGGGAAGCTATCCCTAGGGTTGACCAAGACAAGACCAACATGACTAAGGCTTCAGAGAAGCCTAGAAGAGTCATTAGGAAGGTATCAAGGGAAGTTATCCCTAGTGAATATCTAGAATACCCAAGGAGCACCAATAGGTTTTGGGTTCCTAAGAGTGTGTTTGCCACACCCTAAATAGGTCTAGGGAGTGTCAACTCAAATTGGAAGGGTAGTTAACCTAACCTTGATGAAGTTGGCACTTAGGGACATTTTCGAGGAGTTATTACCCTTGAAAATGAAGGAGTTATTTGTTCACTCTAGGAGGAGTAAATTTTGTGCCAAACAATATTTTTGGAAGATTGAACTTAATAAAAGTTGGCACAACTAGGTTAGAATCCAAAGATAGGCCAAGTTGGGAGTTTTGGCATTATCTTGGAAATTAGGGGCAAAGTTAGGATTATCAATGGCTTAGCGATGAGTTATTGATACTTAGATAGAAAATCTAGGTATTTTCCCTTTATGCTTCTATGCCATGTTTTGTATGCCCTATCACATGCCATGACATCATAATCTTTCATTCATATTTTATTATGAAAATATTACATGTCATGTTATACATGCATCATCTAGCTATAATTTCTTTTGAAAATCCTCATATGATGCATGCCATAGTCATTATCATGCATTAAGTCAATTTTTATTGAAATTAAGGACATTGGCATTAATTGACATCCTAGGTGGATGATCAAAGTTTATAATGCCTAGGTAGAAATGTATGAACCCTTAGTTTAGAGAGAACATGACTTTCACATCTCACTAAAGCCATAAGTTGACTTGTATGTGTTTGGAGGCACACTAGAAACAAGTGAGATATTAGGGTGATGAACAAAACTCAAGGTGTTGATTTATATGCATCTTATTGAGTTTTAGGGTCATTAAGAGTTTAATATAAATGAACTCCAATCATTGGGAAAGCTAATGTACAAGTCATGTGCATTTAGCCCAAGGAATATGGTTGGAAATTATTTTTGAAATCCATTTCAAATCTATCTTGGAAAACCTTGGTGAAGGCTATCTTTTGATAGATCTCATCATTGATGAATTGGATACAAAATAGAGTGAAACATTGAAATATTTCAATGGTTTCCATTTTTGTGTCAATCTTTGAAAAAGGAAGGTATTTTCATATAAAATTATTTTTCCTTGATAGTATATGTCATAAATAATGTCTACACAAAATTTCACGATTTTTCAAATTTTGTAGAATTATTTAGGAGTTTCTGAAATTCAGACTGAATTTAGTTTCAAAAATCAGAAATACCCAATCGATTGGCCAATCGATTGGGAGATCCTATTTGTGAGCACAAAAGCTCGCGTAATCGATCCGTTGATCGATTAAGGCATAGCCTAATCGATTGGTTCCCAACACCAATCGATTGGTGAGACTGAAACTGTCTATTTTCAGTCCAATAGTCCATTTTTGAGTAACCTAGCAATCCCTAGACTCCTGAATTACTTTCATAAGTATATTTGGGTAAATTTCATTGTGAAATCAAAAGAGGGATAGTTTTGGTGAAAACTATAGGGTTAAGGAGAGGTTTTGATTCAAGTTTTGAATTTCAAAATCTCATAACCTCGAGTTGAGAATTCCTAAAGGTTTAGGAACTCCCAAGATCATTGTTGGTGCAATGTTAGTGGTTTAGAACATGTTTTGAGGGGGAGGTCGTCCTTAAGAGCATGAGTTTGAATTTTTTATTTTTGGTTAAGTGAAACGATGAAGATTGAAAATCTTTATCAAGGGTTTGCCTTTGACCATATAGACTCTCGGGGAGAGTTTTTGATGTATGTCAAAGGGTGAGAAGATTGAAAGGCTAATAGGGATTAGTCTTCCTCAAACATATTGTCAAACATCAAAAAGGGGGAGATTATTGGTGCAATCTTGGTTAGGTCAGGGTTGACCTAGTTTGACTAGGCTCGGGTGAGCTTAAGTCTGGCAAGCTTGGTAAACTTAAGGTTGGATGTTTCGATGTTTGATAATGATGTTTGAATATCGTATAATGTCAAGCTGCCTGGAGGCTTGACTAGGCACACCTAGTGGGACTAGGTGAAGTTGAGGTGGATCGGGAAGATCGCACTCTGGCATGAGAAAAGACCTAGTGGGACTAGGCACACCTAGTGAGACTAGGTGAAGTCCAGGTGGATCGGGAAGATCGCACGCTGACATGAGAAAAGACCTAGTGGGACTAGGCACACCTAGTGGGACTAGGTGAAGTCCAGGTGGATCGGGGAGATCGCACGCTGGCATGAGAAAAAACCTAGTGGGACTAGGCATACCTAGTGGGACTAGGTGAAGTCCAGGTGGATCGGGGAGATCGTACGTTGGCATGGGACTAGGCACACCTAGTGGGACTAGGTGAAGTCCAGGTGGATCAGGGAGATCGTACGCTGGCATGGGAAAAGGCCTAGTGGGACTAGGCACACCTAGTGGGACTAGGTGAAGTCCAGATGGATCGGGGAGATCGCATGCTGGTAAGGTGGAAGTCTACCGAGAGACTAGACCTAACTCGAGGGTTAGGCGAATCTGGTGGGGAATCAGGTTAAGTCCTAGTTGGGAACTAGGCAGAAGAAATCCAAGTTGGTCAAAGGGGTTGACCGGACACTTGGTAGGGAACCCTAGACTTGTGAACACAAGTTAGGTCAGACTTAATCGATTGGGGAATCGATTAAGAGAGGTTGTTGTGAGAACAAAAGGTGGCTGAATCGATTGGGTAATCGATTCAGCCTTCCCTTAATCGATTGGTCAATCGATTAAGGTGTCTCTTGATCGATTGGGGTAATCGATCACTGGGGTTTGCGCGAGAGAACAAAAAGACTCTGAATTGATTGGGTAATCGATTCAGGGCACTGGTAATCGATTGGCTAATCGATTACGGTTCGAAAACTAGCCGTTGAACGGCTAAGTGTGACGTGATAATCGATTGGGTAATCAATTCAGAAACCCTAGGCGTCGGGTATAAGGGTTTTCGCGCAGGTTTTGAGCCGCAACACTTCTCCCTTTCTTCTCCTTCATCAGTGTCATCTCAAGGGAAGCCTTGGGGGATATTGCTGCTGCATTTCCAAGGTTCTAGAGGCAATCACAAGCTTGAAGATAGCAAGGAAAGCAAAGAGAGTTTATTCATTGTAAATCTTGTAAGATTTCATTTGTATTTGCTTTGTTTCTTGTTGTATCTTTGTGCAAGCTTGTAAGAGGTTTCTCCACCTCAAGATGGAGATCTTTCATAGTGTATGAGAGAGTGAGGAGAGTGGATCCTTGGATTAGTCACCCGGCCGGGGTGGATACCAAGTAAAATCCAAAGTGTTAGCATTACTTGAAGTCTTCCGCCGCGACAAATCATCTACAAGCAAATTGGAGCTAATCACCCCCTCTAGCTCGTCTACCAGTCTCAATAACTGTAACCTTTGATTTAAGATTTATTTGGGTCATTCGATCTCGAGGGTTGTAATTCTTCAGATAGCCCTTTAATCTCAGCTGTCAGATCTGGATAGTTGTAACCATTCAGATAGCTCTTTGATCTTAGCCGCCAGATCCGATTTGCCACTTCGGATCAAGCTTCATCACCAATGGTTAGATCGTGACTCTTTGCGACTCATCACCAACAAGATGCTCATTGCGTTCATGTGCGCATGGAGGGTGGCGGGCTCGCAGGTGCAAGCACATGTGTTTTTCTTTTGTTAACTCCATTAATACAGCAACACATATAAGGAAGCAAATACTCTTGGAATTTACAAACATGAGACTATTCCCCATCTACTTCCTTCTATGCTATTTTTGGGCTGACTTTAAACAATTAATTTCTCATTCATCCGTAATCGATTTTGGATTTTGTTTCTGATGATGTGCATGCCGTGAGCTCCCCGTGGTTTTAGTTCTCATTGCCATGAACTCTAAGTGGAGCTTCATGTGATGAATCTCTTGGAGTTTGTGTGTGCACTACTAGTTTTCTTTCCCACCTGTGTGCCGAGAGCTCCAAAGAGGGCAGGTGATTGTTATTGGTGAATTGGCATTTGTCTTTTCGACCCTCATCATGAGCTCATTTTGGATTTGGATTGATAAATTCATGATATCTTTTGGCCGTTAGCAAGAAGTGGGACTAGCCTTGGTTTTACTCGAATTTTTGTTGTACTTTATTTATCCTTCTTTTGCCGTGGGTTGTACCTAGGCTTAGGCTTGGGCTAAACCTAGATGAACCCAAACCTAATGAATTGGAGTTAGTCATTTAAATTAGAATTAATTTAATGATTACGATACTAGAGATAACCCTAATATGATTTAGGGATTGGATTAGCTACTTATTATTTGTGTAAATAGCTAAGGATTGTGTACTTTGATACAGGACACATATTTGATTGATTTACTTTTGGATTTCTCTTGACAAGGGTTCTCTTCACTACGAGCACCTACTTGGAGGCGGGTACTTTTGACTTATCTTTATTAGATATAGTCATACTTTTATGCATAGTTAATAGGGATAGCAGTAAAGATACATGTGCTATCTGATTAGATTTACTACTTTACTATCATGCATTACTATGCGTTTTGGATTATGGACGACACACTTTATATCTAACACTAAGGATATGGTGCATGATTGTTACCTAGACTACTACATATCATGATGATGATAATTGGATTAGATAGTGGGTGATGCCTGGGATAATGACATGCGTCATCTCTGCATGTAGCATATATTAGCGACCCTTGGCTTCCTGGTGGTTGAGATTGTTTGTCAGACATGCTACTGGTGTAGTGGTATACGTATGCGACACTTGACTCTCTGATGGTTGAGACGAATCGTCAGACTTGCCAAATTCCCATGTTGTGTAGCCCCAGTTCCAGTCTACATTAGTGAATTATAGGCCACGACGCTGTGACAGGGTCCCCTCTTCTATCTGGTGATAGCGAGGGGTTAGGAGCATGACTTTTCCTCTCACAACCTGGGGCGGACTACGTTCAGTGTCAGAGCCCTCCCCACTCGATTTTGTATTATACGCGATGGTGGTCAATTGGAATGGAGAGATGACACGGTCAGAGTCCTAGCCACTCGATTTCGCATAGATGCGTCCGTGGTTGATTGGCGTGGAGGGGTGACTTATGTTGCATCATGTGTATACTATACATTATTGCATTTGCTTTTGCTTGCTGTATTTGATTACTACATTGGCTTGGCATGCACATTCAGTAGGTATGTATACATATGGTCAGTGATCCTGCATTATTCGTATTGTATGAGCCTTTATGATCCTGCATTACCTTGCATAGCACGAGCTTCGGGGATTTTGCGTATTCGTATGCTACGAGTTTGCCCGCGGCGGGATATTGGGGTTATACTGACCTATATACTCTCGGGATTAGATTGATATTGGTATGTATTGTTCATTCAGTATTTCAGTTACGCATTTCCTATTATTACACTTTAGTTTGTGATAACTTGTGACTTACTATTAGCATAGCTTTCTGTGCATATTTGGTTTCGTATCCGCTGAGTTCTTTGGACTCACCCCGTTAGCCCTATTTTTCTTTTAGAGTGATCATCTGAAGTGCCTGACAGTCCATCTCATTTCTTTCATGTTGAGTTGACTCGTATTTGATTTTGGGTACATGATGGTACATTGCTTTTGTTTCATCTTCGTATTTGTACTTTTTGTGATCATGGAGACATGTATGTCCTTGTTTTGGTTTATATTTCTATGTGCTCGGTGGGCTTATGGTTTGTTTGATGTTGTAAGTCATGCCGGCATACAGCTTTGGTAAGTCTAGGTAAATTTGTGATGTCTTTTCTTTCTTATTGTTATGATTTCCAACATTGATGGTTGTAGATATTATTGACTTGTATGTATATTTGGGATATTTGTCATACAGTGGAGATGCTATCTGATTTCTATCGGACATACGACTCCTCGGGTTGTTGATCGGCTTCATCAATCTCAGAGCCAGCGTGGCAGCATTTCACCATCGGGCTCGTTTGGGTAAGTGCTTAGTTATGAGATTCATTGTTAGTTGTCCCAAAATGGTGCCCTAATCTTCATATCCATAGCAGCTCCCCTTGCAGTTGCTGATCTCCATCAGATCTGACAGAGTAGGTCTGCATGTGAGCCCAATCAGGTAAGCAGTGTTGTATTTCATCGATTTTGGATGGATTGAATGAGAATTGATAGATCATAGAAGATTTACATGGGGTTGGGTTGTTGTATTGGGATTCTCTGTTTTGGAGTGGTGTTGCTGTGAATCGAGGATAAGATTTCTGATTGAGTTTTGTTTTTGTAATGTGAGATTGGTTTTTTCTTTTATGATGCCATGAGTTGGATTGCGAACAAGTTCTGATTGTGAGTTTGGTATTGTGCTTATTTTTTTTAGTGTTAGTGTAACTATGGTTGAATGGGAACAAGTTTGGATTTGCGTTTGTATGGTTTGACTTTGTTTTCATATCTATTTTGGATTCTGATATTGCCGGTTGGGAGTATCTTGAGCAGCAGGGAGAAGTTTTGATTTCTTTGAGTTTTGTCATAAGCTTAGTTGGGAGAGATTTCTGTTGGGAAGCTTTCCTAATTTTGAACTAATGAGATGGAGTTCCCTTGATTTGGGTTCTGATGGGGGTTGAGTTTTGTATGCCCTATTGAATCTCTTCTCCACTGTTGTAGCTATGGTAATGGGAAGGTTTTGTAGCTTGGGATCTTAGGTTAGGTTTGGGTTAAACCTAAGTTAGATCCACTCTCAATTGTGTGAGCTAATCATTTTGTTAGGCTTAGTTATGTGATTACAATAATAGGTTTAGCCCTATTACGGTTTAGGAACTTGTTTAGCTACTAACTACATGTGTAAATAGCTAAACAACCATGTTCTATGATGCAGGATATTGATTGATTATTTTGTCGCGGACTATTTGGACGGGGGTTCTCATCGTTTTTGGACGACTACGTTGGAGACGGGTATCTTTGACTTATCTTTATTAGATATAGTTATACTTTTATGCATAGTTAGATATGGATAATAGTAGGGATACATGTTAAATTTATTTTTGTATGACTTCATTTGATACATGTTGTCTGATTAGATTTACTACTTTACTATTTTGTATTACTGTATGTATTAGATTATGGACAACACACTTTATACCTAGCACTAGGGTTAGGATAAGGTGTATGATTATTACCTGGACTACTGCATATCATAATGACGATAGTAGGATGAGATAGTGAGTGATGCATGGGATAGTGATATGCATCATCTTTGCATGTAGTATATGTAGGCGACCCTTGGCTCCTTGGTGGTTGAGAAGAATCATCAGACATGTTACTAGTGTAGGAGCATATGTAGGCGACCCTTGGCTCCCTAGTGGTTGAGATGGGTCGTTAGACTTGGCAAATTGCCTTGTCATATAGTCCCAGTTCCACTCTTTATTAGTAGATTATAGGTTACGACGCCGCGACAGGGTCCCCTCTTCTATCCAGTGATAGTAAGGGATTGGGAGTGTGACTTTTACCGTCACGACCTACGGTGGAGTACGTTAAGTGTCAGAGATCCTGCCAACTCGGTTTCGCATTATACGCGACGGTGGCCGATTGGCATGGAGGGATGACACAGTCAGATCCCTACCCACTCGATTTTACATAGATGCGATGGTGGCCGGCCAGCGTGGAAGGGAGACCCATGTTGTACCATGTGCATACTATCCATTATTGTATTTGTTTGTGTTTGCGGTATTTGATTACTGTATTTGCTTGACATGCACGTTCAGGAGGTATGTGTACATAGGGTTTGGTGATCCTGTGGTCGTATGATATGAGCCTTTACGATTCTGCATTAGCTTTGTTGCATGAGCTTCGGGGATCTTCTGTACTCGTATGCCGTGAGTTTGCCCGCGGAGGGGCATTAGGGTTATACTCACCTATATATCCTCGGGATTAGATTGACACAGGTATGCATTGTTCCTTCAGTATTCCAGTTATGCATTTCCTATTATTGCACTTTGGTTTATAGCAGCTTGTGATTTATTGCTTGGATAGCTTCCTGTTCACGTTTGTTTCGTATCCGCTAAGTTTTTGGAGTCACCCTATTAGCCCTGTTTTTCTTTCAGGATTATCGTCTGGACTGCCGATAGTCTGTCCCAGTTCTTCCGTGTCAAGGCGACTTGCATTGTTTTACTTGTATTAGATTTTGGTACATGTTGGTACGTTTCTTTTGTTTTCACTTTCACATTTGTATTTTTTTTTGTCTTGACACCTTGCATGATGATATGGAATATATTTTTGTGTACCATGGAGGCCTACAACTATGTTTGTTTGTCGAAAGTCGTACTGGTACACTGCTTTTCTTGATGTGACGATGCCTTCTTTGCGTTTTTTGTTCGTTTGGCTCCCTAGTGATTGAGATGGGTTGCCATATTTACCAAATTGTCTTGTCGTATAGTCCCAGTTCCACTCTTCGTTAGTGGATTATAGGTCACGACGCTGCGATAGGGTCCCCTCCTCTATCCGGTGATGGCAAGGTGTTGGGAGCGTGACTTTTCCCCTCACGACCTAGGGCGGAGTACGTTCCGTGTCAGAGTCCTGCTCACTCGATTTCGTATTATACGCGACGATGACAGATTGGTGTGGAGGGATGACATGGTCAGAGCCCTACCCACTTGGTTTCGCATAAATGCGACAGTGGCTGACTAGCGTAGAAGGGTGACCCATGCTTGATATACACATTCAGGAGGTATGTATACATAGGATTCGGTGATCCTACATTACTCGTATTGTATCAGCCTTGATGATCTGCATTAGCTTGCATAGCATGAGCTTCGGGGATTTTATGCACTCGTATGCTATGAGTTTGCTCGCGGAGGGATATTGGGGTTATACTGACCTATATACTCTTAGGATTAGATTGATATTGGTATGTATTGTTCATTCAGTATTTGAGTTACGCATTTCCTATTATTACACTTTAGTTTGCAACAGCTTGTGACTTACTATTAGCATAGCTTTCTGTGAACATTTGATTTCGTATCCACTGAGTTCTTTGGACTCACCCTATTAGCCCTGTTTTTCTGCAGTGTTCGACAATCTGTCCCATTTCTTTCTGTAAAATTCAGAAATTTAGGGGCCTGATTGCATAAAGTTCTTAACTTAAGGGGTTTGAGTAAAACACAAGTTTGAGGGTTTATTTGCAAAAGTCCATCCCTTAAATCCCTTCCCTTTCTTTCCTTGTTGCAGATCGCGAAACCGACAATGCGACTTCTTCATCTTCTCTTCTGATCTTCCCTGATCTCCATCTCCTTCTCTCCCTGATCGCCGGCGTCCTCTTCCCCCATTTGAGCTCGGATTCGTTCAACCTTAATCGAACGGCGCCACCTGGCTAGCACCGTGAGATCCATTGCTTTTGGATCGACTCAAACGCAGCTGGCCGATCCACGGGAGCATTGTTCCAAAGCCATCCCCGGTGCTGAGTGCCTTTCTTCGACTGTGGTTGGTTCTCCTTGGTATGTTTTTGGTTTCTCTACGATTTGTCTTTGGGTTGTGCATCGATTTTCCCTGATTACACCACCATTGGGATATGTATAGGGGTGTTTCCTTGCGACGATCGTTTGCTAACGCTGAGATCTCGATCTAGGGTTCAAGGGAAGGCCACAGCGTGTGCTTTCTAGAGGTCACTAATCTTGCCAGACTTCGGAGTCGGGAGGGTTGTGTGAGTGCCGGAAAGAGGTAAGGAATTGTTGTGTGTTAATTAGATCGTTTGAGTGGATGAGTTTTTTTAGCTGAGATCGGGTTTTGAAGCTGAATTCTCGTTGGATTTGTTGTTGGTTCCTGAATTGACGAGGTTTTATTTGTATGGGTTCAATTCTGTTGTTTTTGAGGGTTGTTCGTGAGGTAAGTTGATGGGGTGTGTTGATGATGTTGCTTAGTTTGGATTGCCCTGTTTAAGTTCTTGAGTGTGTGATGGTGGATTTTTGTTGATCTTTTGCAGCTGCGTGAGTTTTCCTTTATGATGAATCTTGGTTTGATCTTGAATTGGAATTATGCCATTTGGTTCCTTGTCTTCTTTGATCTCAGAGTGGGTGCTCTGCTGAGAATCAAAATTGCTTCTGATTTGGATCACTGCTGTGAGTTATTGGTTTTCTCTATGGTGGCTATCTTGCATGTTATGATTCATTAGTTCTAGATAGTTGTGAATGAGTATCTTGATGCTATGTCCTGGTGCTTGATCTTATTGTGTTTGGTGTGTACCGTGAGCCACCAACATGAATGGAAATGTAGTTTTGGAAGTTGATTTGGATTGGAGCTGGGCTTGGGTTAAGTAAGGATTGTTTATGTTTAAATTGGAAGTTGACCATTAAGATTAGGGTGATCTTGGTTACGTGTAGTTGTATTTAGCTATTTGGTATTTATTAAGTAGCTAAGCTGTATCTGATGCAGGTCATTGATTGGCTATAGACACTTGGACGGGGGTTCTCGACGCTTTCAGACTTCTACATTGGAAACCCACCTTCGACTTATCTATTTTAGATAGTCACAATTATATGCATGGTTTGTTATGATAGCAATATGTTTCTATTATTTACCTGTTCTTGTTTACCTTTGCCGGATACGATTAGCTTGACTTTGAGATGTTTACTCTCATATAGTACGTACACAAGCATGGATTGATCGCTAGTAACTCCCTACATGTATACCGGTAGTTTACATTTAGATCATGATTTATGATTAAACCTGTGCATGCCTTATACTCTAGGGAGGTCTTTCGATAGGATGTTGCATGCGTTTAGTGTCATGCACCATATCTGCACCATTGCATAGCTGGCAACCCTGGGCTCCCTTGTGGTCGAGTCGAGTTGTTTGATCATGTTGTGTGCACATAGCCACTCATGGGTAGTGGCTACCAAAAGATGTGTGCAGTTGCACTGTCAAGACTCTACACGGTCACTCTTGCAATGGTTTCGGTGCGGGGTAGCAGTTAGAGACCCTTTCGCGTGTGTACAGTTGCTTTGTGCTGCTTCGCTTATCGCTCATGGGTAGTAATACTGAAGCATGGTAGCAGGCAGGGTCCCTCCTCTTTCTGGCGATTCAAGGAGTTGAGAGATTTTATCTCCCCCATACGACATGGGGTAGGAGTGTTTACTCCACCAGCATTATATCCACTCGGTTACTCGGGAGCAGTAGATGACAGAGTGTGTACACTTGTCATAGCTCTACACCTAGATGAGTACTTCCACCAGCATCCTCACTTATGACTTGTGACAATAGCTGACTGGTGACAGGGGTGACCATGTCATTACATCATATGCATGATGCATGATTGCATTTTGGTTGTGTTTGCTGCATTTGAATGTTGTATTTGTTTGACATGTGCATGCAGGTTGCGTCATGTATTCAGCCCGACGACCTTGTTTTACCCACGGAGGGGTATTGGGGCTATTGACCTATGTGTTACCGAGATAGCTTGACATTAGTATGCCTTACCTGTATAGTTTCTTAGTTTTGCATTTTCTGCTACTGCACTTGATATTGTGTCAGTTGGACTCTTACTGTTAGTATAACTTACTTTGCATATCAGATATGTATATTCGCTGACTTCTTTAGATTCACTCTGTTAGCCATATTTTTATTTCAGGATGATCAGTTGGAGTGCCCGGCAGCTTTTCCCAGTTATTCTGTGTCGAGGCGATTCGTGTTTGTTTTGGGTTGTATTTGGCGATATATTGTATCTTCGTTTGCATGTTATGTTTTGTTTCCATTGTATCATTGATTGTACTTTTGTGTGTCATGGAGGCCAACGTCTTTGTTTGTTTGTCGTAAGTCATACCGGTACACTACTTTTGTTTGCTATGATGTCATGTCTTTTCTTTTATGTTAATATTGCCAGTTGTGTTGGCTGATGGATTATGGTGGCCGTGTAAGCCTTGTACTTATGTCTCAAGTGTCCGCTATACAGGAGAGGTGTTGTCCGATTTTTTATCGAATATGCGGCTCCCCGGGCCGTGACACTTTCATGTCGATCGAGTTGACTCGTATTTGATTTTGGGTACAGGATGGTACATTACTTTTGTTTCCGCTTCGTATTTGTACTTTCTGTGGTTATGGTGACATGTATGTCCTTGTTTTGGTTTATATTTCTATGTGCTCGGCGGGCTTGTGGTTTTTTTGGTGTTTTAAGTCATGTCGACATGCAGCTTTGGTATGTCTAGGTAAATTTGTGATGTCTTTTATATTTATTATTGTTGTGATTTCCGGCCTTGATAACTATAGATATTATTGTCCGGTATGTATATTTGGGATATCCGCCGTACAAGAGAGATGATGTCCGACTTTTATCGGACATGCAACTCCCCAGGGCATGCTATTTTCTTTGCATCTTAGGTTTGTAGTCTGTATAATCAATTATTTAGAGGGAAGTTTTTAGGATTAATAATATTATTTAACAATTCTGTTTATTTCTTTATTTTTTGATATTTTTCCAAATCAATAGGTTTTAAAAAATTATTTTTTTTATATTTATACGTGAATCAATGGTTTCAATTCCATCCGATGTCAAAGTTGATGCAATTGTATGAAAAATTCATAACAGAATCAGATCAACACAACCCAACTTATTTAATCAACCAGCATTTTCTCCATGATCAAATCTTTTATTCAATCACTTCATGCATACCATTAATTGGATTAAACTCTGAACTCTGTCTACTTCATTTATTTTTCATGTTTGTTTGTTCATCAATACAATCCATGTTGCAAAGTCCACGACCTACCCATAGTATTTGTATATTTGTTACATCTTAATTTGCAGGGTGCCTCATTAGTTAGAGGAGGGTAAATTTATCATTTTTGATGAGCACATTATTTGAAAAAAAAACTTTTCTCATCTCCTAACTACTTGTCGGGCAGCCAACTTTGTGATTTATATTTCCCTTCATGTAACTTGGGGACGAGTTATAAGAAGCATATGAGATAAATGTTCACAGAAATATGCAATAATTTTAACTGACAAGCAGGTGTAGTTGATCTATCCAATAATCTTTTTTATAGATATGTCGAAAATAAAATATCACAGTCGCTATTGAGCATCATATTTAATCTTCATTGAAGGTTTCAGCGATAGTGAATTTACATATATGTTATTAATTAAAACTAAAGTCTTTGGATAATTGATGCATCAACTAAATTATTTATGGAGAATCGTGGTTAGTTAGAATTAACCAAAGACTTAATGAATTAAAACACATCAATATCATCCAAAGATTTAGTTTTAATTAACCTTGATCCACACCAATGACTAATTAATACACACCATTATATTTCAGTGAGAAAGCATGTTAATTCGTAGTTCAACCCAAAGTTAATAAATAAATTCTCAGACGCATGCAAAATATATGCTTACCACTTTGCTTAATGCACACCATTTCACTAGCTAATTAATTATATTGGGTCGAACTACGAATTCACATGCGTTCTCACGACAAAGTGGTAAGCATTATGCATGCGTCAGAGAATTTATTTATTAACGTCAGAGAATTGATTTATGAACTTTCATGATTCATATTTTTTTTTTCTAACCAATATGCACCTGCATTGAGTGATAATTGATTTTAGTAAATAAATAATAAACTAGCATATTTTTCCACGTATGAAAATGTTTTCCTAATCCTTCTGTTAGAAGCAAACGTTATTATATATAAGTTCATTTTAGTGGGATTATCTATATATGAATTTGTTCTGAAAAACAGTTGACTTAATTAATTATGTATATTAAGACAACAAGTTGATGCAGATCGATGAATTGTGCATCAATGGTTTTCTATCTCAATTCTCAACCACTGGCTTTTTGTCACATGAGAGGTGGATGACTAAAAAAACATATTAATTAGTATCAATAGCGTTCATAAATTAAAAAATATTTACGACGGATGATCCAAAAGTTTAATATCTCATAATTATACATTCCATTTAAAAGAAATTATTTTATAAAATTCATTATAGTTAGGAATCGAATTAGCTTAATAGATAATTAGTCATTCTTCACTTAAATCATAGTTTCAGTGGTGAAAAATAGATGACGTAAATATTAATGAAGTTGGGTAACGTTGAATCTCAGACGATCGGCTTGGCTCGGTTCCACGAAAATTTTTCATTGATTGTCAGAATAAATTAGAAAGTATTTATGACGATAGATCTAAAAATCCAACATTTTAAGATTCATATCTCATTTATAAGTAAAATAGACGATGTAATTGAACAACAGGATCATATAACAAAAAACTTTCATAAGATATATATCAAATTCATAGATGGTCACGTGTATGTTGATGCCATTGGCTTACGATAAATCCTTGTCCATAGTTAGGTGGATCCTAATCACTGTAACTATAATATATATTCCTTCAATTATTACAAGTTTATAAACCATTTTTTTTATTTCCATAGAGGTATTAATATTTCTGGGTGATGCACAAGCTCTAATGGGTATCCATGACGTACTCTCGAACATTATCTATTAATTTCGGACATAATAATGATCATTCTAGTGATTATTCTAGAGATAAAAGTTGAAAGAGGAATTTAGAAAAGATAAGAATTCGTTAAACGTAGGTTTCACTAAAATAAATTGATTCAAAACAAAGATAATTTTTAACATCAACTAGACAATTTGATACGGGAATGGAAAAGATAATTTTAGTATTTTTTTATTATTTTTACGGTAATTCACCAAAGGGCGTACATAAAAATCAAAAATTACCAAAGGACGTACTATGATTTCTATTTTACCAAAGGGCGCAGGCCGACCTTTATCTGAACTTCCTCTTATACCCCTCATTCTAACTGCTGTCTTTCTCTTTCTCTCTCTCAATAACAAATTTCGAGACGTTTGCACGTGCTTTTTCAGACTTTTATTTTAAAATAATATATTATGAAATCGGCGCTAAAAACGTAAGGTAAAAATTAAAAAATATTTCAGTTAAAAATAACTCATCCAACGTGATTTAAAAATATAAATAAATAATTTTTATATTTGATTAATAGAAATTAATATATTAAATAATATATAATAAATATATTAATATATAAAAAAATTCAAAAAAAAAACATTTGCAGAAATAAAAAAAACCGTAAAAAAATTTCAAAAAAAGCAGAAATAAAAAAAAAACCCTGAAATCTATTGATTTCAGGCCCACGCTGGGCCTGAAATCAATAGATTTCAGGCCCACGTTGGGCGTGAAATCTTTTGATTCAGGCCCGACGTGGACTCAATTTTTTTTTCTATTTTAAAAATATATTAATATATAAAAAAACCTATCAAAACACTTAATTTCAGATTAAAACGCAGGGTCTGAAGTCACGCTAGGAGGGCCTGAACATAGATGTGATGTCCATCAGTGGGTTTTGGTCAAAACCACTGATATTTCTAAACTACTCCTATTTGATTGGTGATATCTAATATATAGATGTTTAGACACCTAAAACATCATCTCCTACCTCTACCCTCTCTATTCATATGGAGTTTTCAGAAATCCAGATATGGGAGGTCCATCAGTGGGTTTTGGTCAAAACCCACTGATATTTCTAAACAAATCCTATTTGATTGGTGATATCTAATATATAGATGTTTGGACACCTAAAACATCATCTCCTACCTCTACCCTCTCTATTCATATGGAGTTTTTAGAAATCCAGATATGGGAGGTCCATCAGTGGGTTTTGGTCAAAACTCACTGATATTTCTAAACTACTCCTATTTGATTGGTGATATCTAATATATAGATTTTTGGACACCTAAAACATCATCTCCTACCTCTACCCTCTCTATTCATATGGAGTTTTCAGAAATCCAGATATGGGAGGTCCATCCGTGGGTTTTGGTCAAAACTCACTGACATTTCTAAACTACTCTTATTTCATTGGTGATATCTAATATATAGATGTTTGGACACCTAAAACATCATCTCCTACCTCTACCCTCTCTATTCATATGGAGTTTTCAGAAATCCAGATATGGGAGGTCCATCAGTGGGTTTTGGTCAAAACCCACTGATATTTCTAAACTACTCCTATTTGATTGGTGATATCTAATATATAGATGTTTGGACACCTAAAACATCATCTCCTACCTCTAACCTCTCTATTCATATGGAGTTTTTAGAAATCCAGATATGGGAGGTCCATCAGTGGGTTTTGGTCAAAACTCACTGATATTTCTAAACTACTATTATTTGATTGGTGATATCTAATATATAGATGTTTGGACATCATCTCCTTCTAACTGCTGTCTTTCTCTTTCTCTCTCTCAGTAATAAATTTCGAGACGTCTGCACGTGCTTTTTCAGACTTTTATTTTAAAATAATATATTATGAAATCGGCGCTAAAAACATACGATAAAAATTAAAAAAATATTTCAGTTAAAAATAGCTCATCCAACGTGATTTAAAAATATAAATAAATAATTTTTATATTTGATTAATAGAAATTAATATATTAAATAATATTTAATAAATATATTAATATATAAAAAAAATTCAAAAAAACGTTTCCAGAAATAAAAAAAACGTAAAAAATTTCAAAAAAAAAGCAGAAATAAAAAAAAATGTGGCCTGAAATAAAAATATTTCAGGCCCAGTGTGGGCTTGAAATAAAAATATTTCAGGCCCAGCGTGGGCCTGAAATTTTTTGGTTCAGGCCCACGTTGGGCCTGAAATCTTTTAATTCAGGCCCGACGTGGACTCAAATTTTTTTTCTATTTTAAAAATATATTAATATATAAAAAAACCTATCAAAACACGTAATTTCAGATTAAAACGCAGGGTCTGAAGTCACGCTAGGAGGGCCTGAACATAGATGTGATGTCCATCAGTGGGTTTTGGTCAAAACCACTGATATTTCTAAACTACTCCTATTTGATTGGTGATATCTAATATATAGATGTTTAGACACCTAAAACATCATCTCCTACCTCTACCCTCTCTATTCATATGGAGTTTTCAGAAATCCAGATATGGGAGGTCCATCAGTGGGTTTTGGTCAAAACCCACTGATATTTCTAAACAAATCCTATTTGATTGGTGATATCTAATATATAGATGTTTGGACACCTAAAACATCATCTCCTACCTCTAACCTCTCTATTCATATGGAGTTTTTAGAAATTCAGATATGGGAGGTTCATCAGTGGGTTTTGGTCAAAACTCACTGATATTTCTAAACTACTCCTATTTGATTGGTGATATCTAATATATAGATTTTTGGACACCTAAAACATCATCTCCTACCTCTACCCTCTCTATTCATATGGAGTTTTCAGAAATCCAGATATGGTAGGTCCATCAGTGGGTTTTAGTCAAACATCAGTGGGTTAGAAATCCAGATATGGTAGGTCAAACATCTATATATTAGATATCACCAATCAAATAGGAGTAGTTTAGAAATATCAGTTGGTTTTGACCAAAACTCACTGATGGACCTCCCATATCTGGATTTCTGAAAACTCCATATGAATAGAGAGGGTAGAGTTAGGAGATGATGTTTTAGGTGTCCAAAAATCTATATATTAGATATCACCAATCAAATATGAGTAGTTTAGAAATATCAGTGAGTTTTGACCAAAACCCACTGATGGACCTCCCATATCTGGATTTCTAAAAACTCCATATGAATAGAGAGGGTAGAGGTAGGAGATGATGTTTTAGGTGTCCAAACATCTATATATTAGATATCACCAATCAAATAGGAGTAGTTTAGAAATATCAGTGGGTTTTGACCAAAACCCACTGATGGACCTCCCATATCTGGATTTCTGAAAACTCCATATGAATAGAGAGGGTAGAGGTAGGAGATGATGTTTTAGGTGTCCAAAAATCTATATATTAGATATCACCAATCAAATAGGAGTAGTTTAGAAATATCAGTGAGTTTTGACCAAAACCCACTGATGAACCTCCCATATCTGGATTTCTAAAAACTCCATATGAATAGAGAGGTTAGAGGTAGGAGATGATGTTTTAGGTGTCCAAACATCTATATATTAGATATCACCAATCAAATAGGATTTGTTTAGAAATATCAGTGGGTTTTGACCAAAACCCACTGATGGACCTCCCATATCTGGATTTCTGAAAACTCCATATGAATAGAGAGGGTAGAGGTAGGAGATGATGTTTTAGGTGTCTAAACATCTATATATTAGATATCACCAATCAAATAGGAGTAGTTTAGAAATATCAGTGGTTTTGACCAAAACCCACTGATGGACATCACATCTATGTTCAGGCCCTCCTAGCGTGACTTCAGACCCTGCGTTTTAATCTGAAATTACGTGTTTTGATAGGTTTTTTTTATATATTAATATATTTTTAAAATAGAAAAAAAATTTGAGTCCACGTCGGGCCTGAATTAAAAGATTTCAGGCCCAACGTGGGCCTGAACCAAAAAATTTCAGGTCCACACTGGGCCTGAAATATTTTTATTTCAAGCCCACACTGGGCCTGAAATATTTTTATTTCAGGCCACATTTTTTTTTATTTCTGCTTTTTTTTTGAAATTTTTTACGTTTTTTTATTTCTGGAAACATTTTTTTGAATTTTTTTATATATTAATATATTTATTAAATATTATTTAATATATTAATTTCTATTAATCAAATATAAAAATTATTTATTTATATTTTTAAATCACGTTGGATGAGCTATTTTTAACTGAAATATTTTTTTAATTTTTATCGTATGTTTTTAGCGCCGATTTCATAATATATTATTTTAAAATAAAAGTCTGAAAAAGCACGTGCAGACGTCTCGAAATTTATTACTGAGAGAGAGAAAGAGAAAGACAGCAGTTAGAAGGAGAGGTATAAGAGGAAGTTCACATAAAGGCCTGCGCCCTTTGGTAAAATAGAAACCATGGTACGCCCTTTGGTAATTTCCGATTTTTAGGTACGCCCTTTAGTAAATTGCCGTTATTTTTATCAAGTTTGATGTTTAAGGCTTTTTTTTATTAAAGTTTAGTATTTTTTATTATTTATACCAAATTTGATACTTAAGGTATTTTTATTAATTTATGTGGATTTTTTAGTCTATTTAGAATATTTTATATTTTTGTTATGTCTGATATTTATGAGTTATGACTTGTGTATGTAAGCATTCTATATTATTAATTTCTTTCTGTTTAGAATTTTTTTTTATACCAGATAGAAATTGAGATCCATGTATTACATTTTCTTTCTTTTATCTTTGAATCTTAAAGTCTAGATTTTATATATATAAATAATTATTTGGGTTGATATTAGACCGTCTTTGATTAATAAAAATTCAACCACGTAGTTCTTCTTTTCTCCAAAACTCCGTGTAATTTTTGGATGTATATTTTTGATATTCGTGAGCGAATCAACAGGTTTAGAAGGTCATTTTCGATATTCATGGGTGAATCAACGGATTCGATGGTCGATTTCAATATTCATGTACACATTAATGAAATTGATTGATATCTGTTATATCAGTTTAGTATCAAAGCCAAGTTGTTCTTGTGGAGTCATGCCGCCGAGAAGACAGCGCAACGAGTCAGACTACACTATTGATCATGATATAAAACAACAATTTCGAGTGAATAAGGATTTCAAAACTCCATGTAATTTATTCGTGGCTCTCATAGAGAAATGATCATGAGTTACTGTAGGACCGTTGTATGTCGGCAAGAGGCGGGAGGGGGGGGGTGAATTGCCCTGGAAGTTAGAATTCTATCTTTTGCACTTACAAAGATGAACGTTAGTTGCAACAATTAATTAAAAACATATAAATAACTAAACCATATTAGTAAGAGATAAAAAGGATTATTTGGTTGCAACCAGGGTGGTTGCTAATCCAAGACAGTTGAAAGCTCCACTATTAAGATCTCCTTTGTTTGTAGGCGGAGTAGTCTCTTACAGACTTTAAACAACACAGGAAAATGCTAGGAAAGTATAGTACAAGAGTTGATATCTAAACCTAGCTTCTGGGGGCTATTTATAGCCTAAAAATCAAGTTTACAGTTGACCTGAGACGCCTCAAATTGGATAGAATTTTATCCATTGCGCAACGGTAAATTGTTGATAAAATTTTACTTGAGTCGCCTCAGCTCCTACTCGAGTCGCCTTAGATCGGATCTGAGGCACCTCAGGTTCAAACTGAGGTGTCTTAGTTCCTACTCGAGCCGCCTTAGATCGGATCTGAGGTGCCTCAGGTTCAAACTGACGTGCCTAGGCTCTATATTTGCGCAAAGTTGCTGCCTTGCAGCTAAGGCGCCTTACTCAACAACTGAGGCACATCCAACAGGTCAAGTCAATATCCACGTTGACTTTGATTTTTTTTATCCATCTTCTGCTTGGGTGATTTCCAGCCAACTAGAGTTAGTCTCACCTGAACCCAACTTTGGCCTTTCGCTTCGAATGAGTTTCCTCTCTGGTTTCTCGTCCCTCAGACGCCGCACACGCCCTTTTCGCTCCATCGGTGTACTCTTCCGCAGTCTTCGCGTCCCTCGAATGCACTGAGCCCATCGGCTCCCTTCCCCGTGTCATCCTTGTTGTCTGCTGCATCATTCATTCGACTTCCTGCGCTCCTAAGCTCTTGCAAATTTAGACATAGAGATCAAAATAGACCAGGAGCCAACTTAACTTGGTTAATCATATCAAAACCAACCCAGAATACTTACAATCTCCTTTTTTATGTGCATCAACCCAAGTTAAATTAGGGTTAACCAAACAAGAAAAAAATAAAAAATAATTGGCAGTACAAAACAAAACAAAATATGCAATAACATCCAACATGACCTCCGTCTTAACTTATACTTCATTATTCTCCTCTTTTGATCACATTGAAAACATGGGGTAAAATAAATAACATTAGAAACAAAATAAATTTTAAGGGGATACTAAGTACATATTAATCTTAGAAAAATACGTTTTGAAAGATAAAACATTTTCAGAAACTTGACAATATATTGTTTAAAAATTGATTTATAAAAAAAAATTAGATATTTTTCTTAACGTCCAAAATACTAAGTATAGATCTTAGAAAAACAAATTAGACTTAAAAAAAATCCTAAGTATTTTTCTAAAAATATGATATTCATATAAAATTGATAAAAAATTATTTAACTGTCAAAAAAATTTCAAAATTTTTGGCAACGTGTCAATTTAATAACTTCAATAGTACAAAAATTATCAGATTGAAATACTTTGTTTTACTATTGAAAGATAATTAATTTAATCACAAAATAAAAATTTTGAGAAGATAATTTATAAAATTAGATAGTCATGTCAAAACAAATTTGGATAAATTTTTGAAATAGACAACAGATATTGTCCAGATTAAACGTGTCAATTCGAGTGGATTGGGAAAAAAATCTTTTAAACTCCCAACCCGAACCATGTCGGGTTGAGGTGGACCGGCAAGTGAGGGGGTGAATTGCCGCTGTAAAATAAAAATCAATCTTTTGTACGGTCTCATAAAGAATTCAGATTAGTTGCAAAAATCAGTTAAAACAAACATAAACTAATTAAACTAATAAAAGGCTAAGACACAAAAATTTACTTGGTTGCAACCTAGGTGGTTGCTAATCAAAGACGACTGAAGCTCACTATCAAAATCTCCTTTTGGCGGAGAAGCTTTTTACAGACTTCGAAGCACAAGACAGAAGAAAACTAATAACTGAATTGTTTGCAGTTGATGGATGATTGGAAACTGAGCTCTAGGGGTCTATTTATAGCTCCGGTCAAAGTTATCCATTTGTAGACGTGGCACTTGTAGGGCGCCCGAGTGCTCTTGGGAGCCTGACACATGGCTTAATACTTATCCAACACGCAGCGTTCGTAAATAGCTAAAATATCCCTCACGGGCGCCTGTATGAACATGGGCGCCCGAGTGCTCGGGCGCTCGAGAGCCCAGGCGCCCGTATGCTTACGGGCGTCCGAGAGTGGGTTTTTTGGTCAGCAATCACTAGCTACACTCCAGCCTAACTTCCGGTCTTCTTGGGTGATTTTTGTCCAACCGTAGTTAGGTTCACCTGAACCCGACTCCGGGCTTTCGCCCCTCGAGCGTCCTTCCTTCCGGCATTTCGTCTCTCGGACATTGCGCATATCCTTCTCGCTCCACCGATGTACTCTTCCGTAGTTTCCGCGTCCCTTGGATGCACCGAGGCTGTCGGCTCACTTCCCCGTGGATTCCTGCTCGTCCACTGCGTCTTATGCTCGACTTTCTCTGCTCTTATGTTCCTGCACACTTAGATAGAGGGATCAAAAACCAACAGTACCTAACTTAACTTGGTTGATTACATTAAAATGAACCTGGACACCAACAATCTCTCCTTTTTTGATGTGTATCAATTCAAGTTCAGTTAGGGTTAAACTAAAAGAAATAACACTAAGCATGAAAAAAATGTTTGCAATTTAAAACATTAAACATGAAAGAAATGTTTGCAAACAACCTCGCCTTGAACTTATGCTACTCTCACCCTTTGATCACAATAAAAAAAATGAGGCATATTAGAAGCTAGGGAAAGGAAAAAATAGAAAATATGAATGAAATAACTCCTATGCATTCTTTTATTTTTTTTTTGTTAGTAAAAAAAAAAATTCCGTTGGAATAATTTTCTATCGAAATTTAAAATTAAAAAAAAATTAATAAAAATTTCATAAAAAATCAAAAATAAGTTAGAAAAATCTATTTTTTTATAAGTGGGAAATAGAGTTTTCAGCTTGTACAAAAATTTAAGACTTTAAAAAACTTTATCTGTGTCCGAAAATAAATCAAATACTGATTAAGTAGAATATTTAAAAAATGATTATTTAAAATTCAAAATCACTTCAAAAATTTGAGTGAAATTTTACTAAGGGACTACTAATTATATCTAAATTCAGAAAAATCGGATCTGGGAAAATAAATTTTTTATTTTAAAATTAAAGTTTGAATTTTGAAGATAAAATTGTGAAAATTTGAAAATAATTAGAAAAATCTCAAAAATTCACTGTAAGTAAAGAAAATATTTATGTATTGAGAAAAAACATGAAAATAATCTTATCAATTTAAAATTTGACTGCTATTCATTTTTCAAAGATAGTAAATTATCTATTTAAAAAACTGTTAGCACTAAAACATATACCGAGTAAAAATTAATCTCCTAAAGATTTAGGAACCCAAAACAAGTTCCTGTCTATAGAGTTAATTAAAAATTTTGCAGGTATATAGTTCATGGACACTTTTCTATATTGTCCCCTGTGATTTTTAATATACTTGTTTAGATTATCAGGATAACTATTTTTCTTTTCGCGTAAACATGCAATATCAAATTCTAATTTTTCAACTAAATTTCTCAAAATAACAATATCATTTTTTAGTTTATCAGAACCATCAGAAGAACATGGATTAGTCAATTTCATTTTTAATTTTCTTTTTCATATTTAAGATTAACTTTAAGCATTGCTTTTATACCAAAGTATAATTGATCGTGAGGGAGGAAACATAGCTCACTCACCGGGTCGCTCTCGAAAAGAGGAACTCCCCCTTCGTCGCTGCTTTCTTCTGGTGTAGCTCCCCCTTCTTCAGTGCATTCCTCTTGATGATTTGCCATCAGTGCAAGTCCAGCATATTCTTCGGCTTGCGATTCATCAGACGAGGTCTCGTCCTAGGTGGCTTTCAGTGCCTTCTTCTTCTTTGGCTGGTTCTTCAGTATGGGACACTGGTCTTTTAGATGACCCCCTCTTTACAGTTATAACATCAGACTGTATGCTTCTTCGGAGATTGTCTTTTACCCTGAGACTTAGAATATTTATTAGACCTTTTAAAAAAACTTTTAAGAATTTTTACATCTCCTCCTTATTTTCATCGTCTGTTGACGACTCCTCCACTACCTAGTTTCCCCTCGCGTTTAGAGCGACGTTATTTGTTTTCCTGTTCTTCCCTACACACTGATATTCGTGAAGCTCTAAAATCGAAAATAGTTGTTCTAGAGTACTTACCTCAAGATCTTTTGAAATAAAATATGCGTCAATTATTGAGGTCCAATCTGGGGTACTCGGGAAAGCATTTAGTGCGTACCGTTGAGCATCGTGACATGATACCTTCTCTCAGAGATTCTCAAGGCTCGTGATTAGTTTTTTTACGTTGGCGTGGAGTTGAGCGCGCAACTAGCTGTTCGTCTTCCATTCGGAGGTTGGTAAGCTGGCTTCGTACGATGTCCCGTCGCACTAGTTTTGCCTCCGAGGTGCCTTCGTGCAATTCCAGGAACTTTTCCTAATGTTCCTTTGCCGAGTCGTACTTCCTGATTCGATTGACATCTTGTTCGGGGAGGATGATCAGTAGATGGAATTCCTCCATTCTGTTTGCTATTGCATCAACTTGCTCATTTTTGTTCCAAGAGTCAGGTTCCTTGATTTTTCCTTCGCTATCTTTCAAAGCTGAAAAATCATTTTTCATTGTTAATAATAATTCATAATCAGTAGTGAAAAATACCTTCATTTCCTCTTCCATGCTGCGAGCTCCCCCTCAAACTTCGGCGGGTAGATCACTGGTCCAACCATTCTTTAAAATTTACCACAGTTGGCGATTAGTCCTTCTACGGCGTCCTGGCTCTGATACCACTTGTCGGGTCAAGGTGGACCGACAAGAGGGGGGGGGAGTGAATTGCCGCTGTAAAATAAAAATGAATCTTTTGTCCGATCTAACAAGGAATTCAGATTAGTTATAAAAATCAGTTAAAACAAACATAAACTAATTAAACTAATAAAAAGCTAAGACACAGAGATTTACTTGGTTGCAACATAGGTAGGTGCTAATCCAAGACAACTAAAGCTCACTATCAAAATCTCCTTCTGGCGGAGAAGTCTTTTACAGACTTTGAAGCACAAGACAGAAGAAAATTAATAACTAAATTGTTTGCAGGTGATGGATGATTGGAAACTGAGCTCTAGGGGCCTATTTGTAGCCTCAGTCAAAATTATCCGTTTGTTGACATGATACTTATAGGGCTCCTGGCACGTGGCTTAATACTTATCCAACGTGCAATGTTCCCAAATGGCTAAAATAGCCTCTTGGGCGCCTGTATGAACAAGGGCACCCGAGAGCCCAGGCGCCCGTATGCATACAGGCGCACTAGTGTGCGTCTTTTGGTCAACTATCACTGACCACTCTCCATCCTGACTTCCGGCCTTCTTGGGTAATTTCTGGCCAACCGGAGTTAGGATCATCCGAACTCGACTCCGGTTTATCGCCCCTCAAGTGTCCTCCCTCGGACGTCGCGCACGTCCTTCTCGCTCCACCTGTGTACTCTTCCACAGTTTTCGTGCCCCTCGGATGGACTGAGCCTGTCGGCTTACTTCCCCGTGCAATCCTTCTCGTCTACTACGTCTTATGCTCAACTTTCTTCGCTCCTAAGTTCCTGCACACTTAGAGAGAGGGATCAAAAACTAACAGGACTTAACTTAACTTAGTTGATCACATCAAAACTAACCAGGGCACCAACAATCTCCCCCTTTTTGATGCGTATCAACCCAAGTTCAGTTAGGGTTAAACTAAAAGGAATAACACTAAGCATGAAAGAAATATTGCAATTTAAAACATTAAGCATGAAAAAGATATTTGCAAACAACCTCTCCCTGAACTTATGCTACTCTCCTCCTTTGATCACAAAAAAAATGAGGCACATCAAAAGTTAAGCAAAGAAAAAATAATAGAAAATATGAATGAAATAATTCCTAAACATTCATTTGTTTTTTTTTGTTAGTAAAAAATTATCTAGGGCACAAACAATCTCCCTCTTTTTGATGTGTATCAACCCAAGTTCAGTTAAGGTAACTCTAAGTATGAAAGAAATGTTTGCAATTTAAAACATTAAGCATGATAGAGATGTTTGCAAATAACCTCCCTCTGAACTTATGCTACTCTCCCCCTTTGATCACAGCAAAAAAAAAAAAAATGACGCACATCAAAAGTTAGGAAAAAGAAAAAAAAAGAAAATATGAATGAAATAATTCCTACGCATTCTTTTGTTTTTTTATTAGTAAAAAAAATTCCATTGAAATAATTTTCTATCGAAATTTAAAATTAAAAATCAAATTTTAATAAAAATTTCATAAAAATTGAAAATATATTAGAAAAATCTAAAAATTGTTATATAAGTGGAAAATAGAATTTTGAGCTTGTACAAAAATTTTTGACTTAAAAAAACATTATCTTTGTCCGAAAATAAATCAAATACTTATTGAGTAAAATATTTGAAGAATGATTATTTAAAATTCAAAATCACTTCAAAAAATTTGAGTGAAATTTTACTGAGGGTCTATTGATTATATCTACATTCGAAAAATTGGATCTGGGAAAATAAATTTTTTATTTTAAAATTTAAAATTTGAATTTCGATCATAAAATTGTGAAAATTCAAAGAATAATCAGAAAAATCTCAAAAATTCATAGTAAGTAAAGAAAATATTAATGTATTGAGAAACAATATGAACATAATTTTATCAATTTAAAATTTGGCTGATATTCATTTTTCAAAGACAATAAATAATTTGTTAAAAAAACTGTTAGAACTAAAATATATACCGAGTAAAAATTAATCTAGTAAAGATTTAGGAACCCAAAACAAGTTCCCGTCTACGGGGTTAATTAAAACTTTCGCTGGTATATAGTTCCTGGACACTTTTCTATGTTGGTCCCTATGATTTTTAATATACCAGTTTAGATTATCAGGATAACTATTTTTCTTTTGGCGTAAACATACAATATCAAATTTTAATTTGTCAATTAAATTTCTCAAATTAACTACATCATTTTTTAGTTTAGTCAATTTCATTTTTAATTTTTGATTTTTTTTTCTAATTTAAGATTAGCTTTATGCATTGCTTTTATACAGAGTATAATTGATCGTGAGAGAGAAAACATACCTCACTTACTGGGTCGCTCTCGAAAAGAGGAACTCCCACTTAGTCGATGCTTTCTTCTGGTGTAGCTCCCCCTTCTTCAGTGTTTTCCTCTTGATGATTTGCCATCAGCGTAAGTCCAGCGTATTCTTTGGCTTCCGATTTATCGGATGAGGTCTCGTCCCAGGTGGCTTTCAGCGCCTTCTTCTTCTTTGGCTGATTCTTCAGTTTGGGACATTGGTCTTTTAGATGACCCTCCTCTTTACAGTTAGAACATTGGATTGTACGCTTCTTCGGAGATCATCTTTTACCCTAAGGATTAGAATATGTATTAGCCCTTTAAAAAAACTTTTAAGATTTTTTACCATCTCCGTCGTATTTTCATCGTCTGTTGACGACTCTCCACTACCTGGTTTCTTCTTGCGTTTTGAGCAACGTTATCCATTTTCCCGTTCTTCCCTACACACCGAGATTCGTGAAACTCTAAAACTGAAACAGTTGTTCTAGAGTACTTACCTCAAGATCTTTTAAAATAAATATGCGTTGATTACTGAGGTCCAACATGAGATTCTCGGGAAAGTATTTAGTGCGTACCGTTGAGCGTCGTGACTTGATACCTACTCTCCGAGATTCTCAAGGCTCGTGATTAGTTTCTTTACCTTGGCGTTCCTTTACCTTGGCGTGCAGTTGAGCAACTGACTACCCGTCTTCCTTCGGAAGTTGGTAAGCTGACTACGTAGGATGTCTTGTCGCCCTAGTTTGACCTTCTAGATGCCTTCGTGCAATTCCAGGAACTTGTTCCAAGGTTCCCTTGCTGAGTCGTACTTCCCGATTCGATTGACATCTTGTTCGGGGAGGATAGCTAGTAGATGGAATTCCGTCTTTCTGTTTGCTATTGCGTCAGCTTGCTCCTTTTTGTTCCAAGAGTCAGGTTCCTTGATTTGTTTCGTTTGCTATCTTTCACAGTTGAAAAATCATTTTTCATTGTTAATAATAATTCATAATCAGTAGTAAAAAAATACCTTCATTTTCCTCTTCCATGTTGCGAGCTCCCCCTCAAAATTTGACGGGTAGATCACTGCTCCAACTATTTTTTAAAATTTGCTGCACTTGATGGTTAGTCCTTCGATCAATTCTGCGGCGTCCTGGCTCTGATACCACTTGTCGGGTCAGGTGGACCGGCTAGAGGGGTGAATTGCTGCTGTAAAATAAAAACAAATCTTTTGTGCGATCTTACAAAGAATTTAGATTAGTTGTAAAAATCAGTTAAAACAAACATAAACTAATTAAACTTATAAAAGGTTAAGACACAGAGATTTTCTTGGTTGCAACCTAGGTGGTTGCTAATCCAAGACAACTGAAGCTAACTATCAAAATCTCTTTCTAACGGAGAAGCCTTTTACAAACTTTGAAGCCCAAGACAGAAGAAAACTAATAACTGAATTGTTTGCATGTGATGGATGATTGGAAACTGAGCTCTAGGGGCCTATTTAAAGCCTCGGTCAAAGTTATCTGTTTGCTGACGGGAAACTCATAGGGTGCCCGAGTGCTCTTGGGAGCATTACATGTGACTTAATACTTATCCAACGCGTAATGTTCGCAAAGGACTAAAATAGCCTCTCGGGCACCTGTATGAACCAGGGCGCCCGAGTGCTCGGGCGGCAGAGATCCCATGCGCCCATATGCTTACGAGTACCTGAGAGTGGGTCTTTTGGTCAGCAATAACTGACCACTCTCCTGCCTTACTTTTGGTTTTCTTGGGTGATTTCTGACCAACCGGAGTTAGGCTCACCCGAACACGACTCCGACCTTTCGCCCATCGAGGGTCCTTCCTTCTGGCTTGTCGCCCCTCGGACGTTGCGCACGCCTTCTCGCTCCACTGATGTACTCTCCCGCAGTTTTCGTATCTCTCGGATGCACCGAGCACGTCGGCTCACTTCCCGGTGCAATCATTCTCATCCACTGCGTCTTACGCTCGACTTCCTCCACTCCTAATTTCTGCACACTTAGACAGAGGGATAAAAAATCAACATGACCTAACTTAACTTAGTTGATCACATCAAAACTAACCAGGGCACCAACAAACCCGACCCGAACTCGAATTCAACCCGGAATGCCCAAATCCAAACCCGAACCCGACCGACCCGAACTCGACCGACCCGAACCCGACCTGAATAATCCGAAAAAATTGATTTAAAACTACTTTTTTGGCTATTTTCCCTATAATTCTTCTCTTTTATCTTAATACTCCATCATGATCATACTAATATTGATATTAATATACATAAAAGCATCTTACTTTTCAAAATAAAATTTGATTTAACTCCAAAAAATCTACTAAACATTAAATTCGGATCAACCCGAACCCGACCCAAAAATTTTCAACCCAGAACCCTCCAACTCGAACCCGACCCGAACTCGAAAATTTCCAACCCAAACCCTATTTTTTCGGATCAATTCGGGTTGGGTCGTCGGGTCAAATTTATTTTTCACACCTCTAGTCCAAATCTTAAAAAATCAGTTTATCAAAATTAATTTTCTAACTATTTTTAAGATTGAAAATTTGATTTTTGAAAAGAAATCCATGAAAATCATCGAATATTTCAAAAATTCTAGAAAAATTACAGTAAATAGATAAAGTGTTCATGCATTACAAAAAAAAAATCCAACTATTACCACTCAATTCGAATTTTATAAAACAAAATCAATTCAAAATTGATTTTGGAACCTAATACAAGTTTCCACTTATAGGATTAATTAAGAATTTTGGAGGAATATAATCCTTGGGCACTTTTATAATCTGACCCTTGTGGTTCCTAACTTACTAGTTAAGACATCCATAATAATTCTTTTGGAGGAGAAATTTGAACTTTCGCATGTATGATTACTTTCTAGTTTTGCTACTTGTTCCTTTAATTTTTCATTTTTAGGCTTTAAAGAATCGTACATAACTAAAGGGCATGAATGAACTAATTCTTTTTTCATGTCTATAATCTTAGTCCTTAACTTACAAAGGATTTAAGCATGGATTTAATACCAAAATACAGTTTATCGGAAGGAAGTTTGCATACCTCTCTTACATTTCGTCGTATCTGAAACTAGATGCTCCTCTTTCACTGCTACTTTCTTCTGTTGAGTCTCACCCTTCATCGATGCTTATGTCGAAGGTGTTTGTTCGTCATCCTTTTCTTGATGACTTGTCATAAGTGCAAGTACGATGTAGGCTTCGATTTCGGATTCGTCGGAAGAAGAGTCTTCCCATGTTGCTTTCAAATTTTGTGCTTGGACTTGTTCTTTAGCTTTGGACATTGTTCCTTTATGTGACCCTCCTCATCGCAGTGGTTGCATTTGACTTGTCTCTTTCTTGAAGATTGTTTCTTTCTCTGCATCTTAGAGAACTTGTTAGACTTAAATAACTAATTTAACTTTCTTACTACAAAAGCCATTTCTTGGTCGTCCGTTAAAGACTCCGAATCTGGATCAGTTCTTTTCACATTCAGGACAATGTTGTCTATCTTTTCCTTTCTCGATCTTGCACATCGAGATTCGTGTAATTCGAAAATGAAAAATATTTCGTTAAGGGGTACTTACCTCCAAGTCTTTTGAGATATAGTAGGTATCTATAATTGAACTCCACTCCTGGGTTCTTGGGAAGGCATTGAGGGCGTACTGGATTAAATCATGATTTGATTCCAATTCATCGAGGTGGGTGAGTCCGGAGACCAATTCTTTAATCTTCACATGAAGCGTGGCCACCGTCTCTCCTTCCTTCATTCGGAGATTTGTAAGCTGATTCCAGAGAAGATCTTTTCTTTCTGACGCATAAAGTTGTTGGAATAAAGTTTGAGCGTAATCGAAGGGAATAATGTGGTAATTGTTGTTATCTAAGCATGAAATCGAATTGCAAAAGATTAAGACTTACAGTGATTGAAGATCTTCTTCTTCCTTTCTTCTTCTGCTCGCTGTCGAGAGAACGTCACCGGACCGATCCCAATTAGCCACAAACCAAATCCCTCAGATTCAAAGCTCTGATTCCTTCTTCGTGTACCTCTTCATGGATTGCATTTGGACGCTCTTTATAGGGAGAAGAAGACGTTTCACTTACCTCCATCAATGGAGGTATTTACTGCTCTGGCCAGTAACGCCAACAATTCAAGACGAAGGCTAGTAACGCCTTAGTTTTATCAACGCTTGTAACGCCAACATCTCCCACTCATCCAATTCTATCCATATAGGTCATTTAGTCACTAAGACTATGTAAGGAAGTCACAAAGACCATATAGGAGCATTCAACTCATACTTCAGGAAAAATGGTTCGTGCGACAGCAAGCATACTGAGCAATTAATGCTAAGAAAGTTGTTACACTTAACTTAGCTGCTCTATAGAACGAATCTGAGACACCAATAACTTGCCTTTACCCCAGATTAAATATTTACATCAATATGAACATCTCTAATCCCTCATATGACATCTATGTCAAGAGCCTGTTCAACATCTCAAATCAATACATTTATTCACAATCACATTTTTAAGTACTTAACAAAAAAAATATAACTGGTCGACCAGTGAATAAGTATTACAGATGTAAATCAATTTTAATCTTCCTTTTCAGCTAGAATCTATTCATTCTAATCAGTCGCTTTCCAAGTTATGCTCCATAGACCGAATCATCCATAGTCAATAGGACACACACTAAAGTAGCAAACACTGATTAAAACTTCAAGTAGACAGCTAAATAGTCACTTAGGGTAAGATTGAGATTAACTGATAATCTCAAGGGTCTCACATAGTAGAGAAGCAGGGATCCATTCTCCTACTACCCTTATTGTCGCTATAGCACATGTGGTATGAATCACATGCTACGATGTTTTTCTCTTTGCCAAAAAGAGTGCATGTTTTTCTCAAATATTTAACATCGTACAGATTTCGATCTAGACATACCTAACGTCTAATCCGAATTCAACTTATGAATTCCAATCTGGCTTTAAACAGGTTTAGTAAACGGTGGGTGCATTCACTATGATCATTACATAAATGATCTCATCTTGATACAAAATCAAGGCGACCTCAACTTATGAGTATGTCTCTCTTCACAACTACATAAGTTGTCTCATAAGTAATGGTCTTACCTCTATTTATACTCAACAAATAGAGACGATTGTCCATGTGAGAGGACCAATCTTAGCCTGCCAACATGCTCATCGAGACTTTTACCAAATGTAACAAATACATTTACACTGAATAGATCATGACATTTCATTTAAATAATAGTCTTTACAATTTGTTACAACTTGCGTAGTCCCAAAGACTTCACATGTTCATAAAACGACTCTTTAGTCAACGGCTTAGTAAAAGGATCTGCAAGCATTGCTCGGGTAGGGATGTATTTAAGAATTATCTTTTTCTTGTCAACAATATCCCTTACAAAATTGTATTTAATTTCTATATGCTTGCCTTTGCTGTGATATTTAGGATCCTTGGAAAAAGCTATAGCAACTTGATTGTCACAACACACTGTAACAGGGCTCCCACTGTCCTCAATAATCTTCAGATGCTTTAGGAACCTTCTCAACCAGACAGCTTCTTGTACAGCCGCTGCACAAGCCACATACTCAGCCTCCATTGTCGACAGTGCTACACAAGCCTGTTTCTTGCTGTTCCATGAAATGACACCTCCATTCAGCAAAAAAATATAGTCAGATGTGGATTTTCTGTCGTCAAGGTCCCCTGCCCAATCTGCATCTGCGTAGCCCTTCAAGCTCAGTTTTGATCCTTGGAAGCAGAGACAATAATCTGCTGTCCCTTTGAGATATCTAAATATCCTTTTTACCGCTTTCCAGTGTCTCGATCCTGGGTTTGACTGGAAACGACTAACTAAGCCAACAGCATAGCTTATATCAGGGCGAGTACACAACATAGTGTACATCAAACTACCAATGACACTAGCATATGGTCTTTTCTTCATCTCGGCTATCTCTTCAGGAGTCTTGGGAGACATACTTTTGCTCAAAACAATACCTTTCGGTGTAGGTGTTTGTTCAACGTTGCAATCAAACATATTGAAGTGTTGTAGTATCTTAGTAATATAAGCTTCTTGGGACAAACCCAAAAGTCTTTTTGATCGATCACGAATGATCCGTACTCCTAAGATATACTCGGCTTCTCCCATATCAATTATGTCAAATTGTGATGAAAGCCAAGAGTTGACCTCAATCACAACTTTTAAGTCATTTCCAGCTATCAGCATATCATCAACATATAATGATAAAATGACCAACTTTACTTTATCCTTTCTTAGGTAAACACAATGATCCTCATTGATCATTTCGAAGCTATAAGATAAAATGACTTCATTGAATCTTATGTTCCATTGTCTCGACGCTTGCTTTAGCCCATATATAGACTTTTTAAGTCTACATACTTTTTCCTCTTGGCCATCAGCAATATAACCTTCTGGTTGTACCATATAGATTTCCTCGTCAAGATTATCATTAAGGAAAGCCGTTTTTATATCCATCTGATGTAATTCCAAGTCATAATGTGCTACTATAGCTAAAATGACACGTATTGACACAAACTTCACAATAGGGAAAAATGTCTCTTCAAAATCAATACCCTCAATTTGGGTATATCCTTTTGCAACCAGACGAGTTTTGTATTTATTAATCGATCCATCTGCCTTCCTCTTGATTTTGAGAATCCATTTATTCCCAATAGCCCTTCGGCCTAGAGGAATATCGACTAAATCCCAAACCTGATTCTTTCTCATAGACTCCATTTCTTCATCCATTGCAATTCTCCATTTTTCTCTAACTGAGCATCTCAATGCTTCCTCAACCGTTCGAGGTTCTTCATCGTCAACTGGGAGAATCATTAATGCCTCATTTTCAATGTCAAACCTTCTCCGAGGAATAATCTTCCGATTACTTCTTCTCAGGTTTGACTATTGAGAAACTAATTCACTTATAGGCAATTTACTCCCACTAGGTTGACTAGATTCAGGTATTCCCTGAGATTCCTGATTTGTTAATGGAGGAACAGTATCCTCCTC
>JAGFNQ010008644.1:63618-151056 GCA_024364735.1 Boesenbergia rotunda | reverse complement strand
AAATAACGATTAAAGCAATCTAATGCTTCAGATTTATGAGAAATCAAATACACATGACCAAAACGCGTGAAGTCATCAATAAATGTAATGAAATATGAACTACCATTTCTAGCCTTCATGTTCATCGGACCACAAATATCCGAATGAATCAATTGCAATGGTGAATCAACCCCTAATAGCCTTACCCAACGGTTTCCTAGTTGCTTTTCCAGCAAGACAATGCTCACATATAGACAAGTCAACTTTAGCACGAGTGCCGAGCAGACCTTCTCTTGCTAATCTATTCATTCTTTCTTGTCCTATATGTCCCAATCTAGCATGCCAAACTTTATCATTAACATCAGCATCACTAGTAAGAGCAATGTTTGAAAAACAACCATTATTTCCACAATTAACATCTGGTTCTACATCAAGAACCATGAAACCGTTTGATATAAAACCATATCCAATTAACACAGAGTCAGTTTTAAGTTCTACACGACGACTGTAAAAATTCATACAATAACCCAATTCAAGAAGACAATTCACAGAAACCAGATTCCGTCGAATCTCAGGAGCATACAGGACATCATGCAGAAACATGTACGCCCACACGAAGGTTGAGTTTGCAAGTGCCAATTCCTTTGACTTCAATTCTTGCATTGTTTCCCACATAAATCCACTTATTGCCAGCTGGTACACCGACGGTACTCCACGTATGTAGCTCGATCACGGAGCTACATGGTTCGTTGCTCCTGAATCTATAATCCACAAAGGATAAGAATCAGCTAACAACACCGAACTAGCAAACATAAAGCTCATGAAAAGAAGACAAACATGGATTTACCTTTTTCGGCTCAGTACACTCCCGAGCAAAATGACCCTTCTTGCCACAGTTGTAGCAAGTTAGCTTGCCTTTAGGTTTCTTTCCATTCTTCTTTCCTTTCTTCTTGATTGGGTCTTGCACAGTAGTAGCACCAGCTTCATTCCCCTTTGCCTTTCCTTTCTTAAACCATTTTTTCTTATTCTTGGATCCAGAACCTTCAGCTAAAAAACCTTGCTCAGAAATCCTTGCGGATTCTATTCTCTCCGCCTCTAGTTCAATATGGCGTGAGACATCAATGAAAGTCCTAATACTCTCACTGTGAGTAAGGTTCTACTTCATTGTTTCCCAAGAATCAGGAAGGGAACGAATAACTGCTTGAACCTGTTGTTCGTCGGTCAACTCATGACCAGCAGTCTTAAGCTCCCGAATCATATTACCCATTTCTCTTAGATGTTGGGTTATCGTTATATTCGGGCGCTTTTTACAACTGTCAAACTTGATTGTCAGTTGACGAAGCTTGCTCACACTAACTCCACTGTATCTCTCTTTCAGGGCAACCCAGACAGTATGAGCTGATGACAGTGGCTCATACTCAAATACCAGGTCATCTACCATTGAACTAATCAATATCCCCTTTGCAGTGGAGTCCTTTTTCTTCCATGCCTTATAGGCATCTAGATCAAGTCTGTACTGTGCAGTTGAACCAACAGCAGGTTCTACCATGAAATGATTTACAGCCTCCAGAACTTCTTATTCCTCAAGAACATATTGTATCTTGAGATGTCATATTTTATAGTTGTCCCCATACAATTTCTCTCCCTTGTTCAGTTCAGCTATGATGTTCTTAGTTGCCATGATCTATCATAAACAAACATATTATTCATTAATTCAGTGTAAATCATCTGTACATAATTTTTGATTGACTCAATGTAAACTTGACTTGGTTTATGAAATCAAGTGATAACTACGTTTTCACTCATCATTCGCATCATTCAATCTAATTAACATTGATCAATTATATTACATACATCCCATTAAACGAACTAATCATTTATCTTGAATATGAACTAATCATATAAATGAACTAATCATTGACAAGTCAGTTAACACATAACATAACTTTATTTAATAGGCTTAATAAGTTGGTACAACAAACAGAATTCAATGAACTAGATAAGTTGACATCATTCCCATAATAAAAAATATTATGGCGGTGGCTATCACTCTCTCGTTCATCTCTAATCGGCCAGTCTGATCAGGCTCGGGATCTTCCACAGATTCTATCGGATCTTCCTCAAATATTTCATGATCTTCCTCGATCATTTCAATATCAGGATCTTCCTCAAATATTTCAGGGTTTTCCCCAGGCATTTCAGGATCGTCCTCGAACATTTCGGGATCTTCCTCGAACATTTTAGGATCGTCCTCGAACATTTCGGGATCTTCCTGTGGGTCCTCCTCAGAATCTTCAATTGGATCCCACTCGATTTCCTCAGGATCCCCCTCGAATTCTTCAATCAGATCTATCTCTGGATCCTCTTCAAATTATTCAGGATCCTCTTCCAGATCGTCCTCAGAATCTTCCAAATCTTCTTCTGAAAAATTCTGGCGAAGTAGTTCTCTACATAACTCGGTATATAAGATACGTCCTTCGTAACATCCCCAGATACATCTTGTAGCTACTTTAGCACGCCTCGGCAATGAACTAATCAATGCCCCGATCCGGTAGTTATCTAGAACTGGAAACTCTTCCTGTTCGAGTTTCCAAAATAGACGATCAAGCCTTCCCATATGCCCTTCGATGCCTAGATGCGGGAGGTAGTCAATCTCCTCTATTTGTTCCCTTAGCTCATTCTGTTGCACATCGCGACGAGTCATTGTGGTAATAATTCTCGGCATCTGGAATTGAAATACACAATGTCAGTACAAAACCGACAAACCAGTAACAAAACTGGTTCAATTCAATTCACAATTATGCATAGAAAAAACCACAAATAGATAAAGGCATATAAGTTTCCTTTTTGTTTGTAACTACAATTAAGCCTATTTAAATTTGAGGTTCAACATAATAATCAAATCATTCTGTTTAGTTCAGATTATTAGATCAAAATGGTTTGGTTAAACCAACTAATGGTTTGAACCAAAACCGATTTGACCAACTTAATCCTTTTTAAACCAAACTAGAATCTAATTTAAATAAATTGAACCAAATCTAAACAAATTACCGAGTATAACTTTTGGTTGGGTCTGTTGGCCTTCAGTTGGGAGGTCAGCAGTTTGAACCTCCTTTGGGCAGCAAGGTTTTTGTTTTCCAGAGTGCAGAATAAGTTTCAGCGGGTTTTTTTTTCAATAAAAAAACAACTTTTTCTCCTTAAAAAAAACCCCAAAACCTAATCTCATTCTCCTCAACGCACAGCCGCCTCTCAACGCCAAACAGCCGCCTCTTCTTCTTCTTCTCGCAGCTTTCTTCCCCACTCAGCCAACCCTTTTTTTTCACCATCACCAACGCCATGGCTGCCTCCATCGACGCATCCGGCCGACGGCGACGGCTGCCTTCCACGCGTGAAGCGATCGTCGGCCAGGGGATGAAAACGTCGAGAGCTCAGTGGCGATTTCAAGCGATTTCATCCATCAACAACGCGAGGTGTTCATCGCAACGGTAAAAATTTTTTCATGCTCTAACAATTGCTCTGATACCATTGTTGTTATCTAAGCATGAAATCGAATTGCAAAAGATTAAGACTTACAGTGATTGAAGATCTTCTTCTTCCTTTCTTCTTCTGCTCGCTGTCGAGAGAACGTCACCGGACCGATCCCAATTAGCCACAAACCAAATCCCTCAGATTCGAAGCTCCGATTCCTTCTTCGTGTACCTCTTCATGGATTGCATTTGGACGCTCTTTATAGGGAGAAGAAGACGTTTCACTTACCTCCATCAATGGAGGTATTTACTGCTCTGGCCAGTAACGCCAACAATTCAAGACGAAGGCTAGTAACGCCTTAGTTTTATCAACGCTTGTAACGCCAACAGTAATTCATCTTCTCTTAATCAGTGATCTTGGCTTTACCATGTTTGTCACGTGATCACCACAATTGCTCCCACCACGGTAATACTCTACCTTTGAATTTGATGACAATTAGTTTCACTTTGGCACAATCAGGCACTTCTTTATAATAAAAAATTCTCCAATTTTGTTAATCCAATCAATGAATCCTTTTGCTTATAATGTACCAGAAAATTCGGTAAATCAACTCAAAACTGAGATCTCCATATCGATCTCTCGACAATGGCGTTCCCGGAAATTAGCAGGATTGTGATATGGGTTTTTGAAAGTGGAATCATAATCAAGATCAGTGTTCTCATGATCTTCAAGATCCCGCGTCGCTAAAAGCTGGGTTAATTGTGCAACTGGCCTCTGTAAATCCTCAATTCTCATGCTACGATCACGATGTTGGACTTCCTCATTCAGAACTTGCCTATCATGATCACGATGATCTGCCATTGAAACTGATGAAGTTTCATCAAAGCAAATGTTGAGGCTTTGATACTAAGTGATGCCGGACAGAATAACTATTATTCCAGAGGTGGATGTAGGAGGAATTATAGAGAAGATAAGAAATTGCCAAATATAGAGAAGCTATCTCTAGGTTTAACGTAAATAAATTATTTCAACAAACATCAGCTAAATAATTATTTAAATAGACATAAACCCCTAATTAAGATGTAAAAAATGAAAAAAATCTTAATCGAAAAAAAATCTTAACCGAAAGAAAAAAAATATTCGAAGCTTCCGAAAATACTTTAATTAAATGATATTTTTCGGCTCAAAACTGGGAGTTAGGTCCTACTGCATCAATTATGATCTATAACACAAAGTAAACGGTGAACATGTTGCATCAACTGAATTTAATTTTCCTTGTAGTAGTGCACGCCACAACATGCTAAACGTACGTAAACATGATAACGAATTTAAAATGTTTTGTAGTTTATTTAGTGAACAAATGATAACTTGTGTGAGTGAACAACAATCTCATCCTCCGCAAATTTAGTTATTTTTTTTCAAGATTTGATCAGTTCAACCACGACGACACAATGCAAGACGATATTTTACAGATACAACCAGAAAAACCGGCTAGCATACAGGTTGACCGCTTCATCCCTGGTCCAATTTACTTATACTGCCGCTCTGGCTATAAATATCTGGGTTGCAATATAATTGATAGATAGTAATCGATCAGTAGTTAAAATGGCGATGAGGAAGGTGCTGTTGGTGGCCATGCTTCTCGCAGTGGCCTTCACCGTGTCTCGATGCATTCCCTTCACCGAGGAAGATTTGTCCACCGATGACAGCCTGTGGGCGCTCTATGAGCGATGGCGCAGCCACCATACGGTGGCGCGGGACCTCGACGAGAAGCGCCGGCGGTTCAACGTGTTCAAGCACAACGTCAAGTTCATCCACGAGTTCAACAAGAAGGACGAGACGTACAAGCTCAAGCTCAACGCCTTCGCGGACTTGACCAACCAGGAATTCCGGGGCTTCTACGCCGGCTCCAAGATCGAGCACCACCAGATCCGGCGAGGGGAGAAGCCGGAGGGGGAGTTCAAGCACGGCCACGTCGATCACCACAAACTCCCTGCCTCGGTGGATTGGAGGACCCAGGGCGCAGTCACACCCGTCAAAGATCAAGGCCAATGCGGTAAACATATAAGATCGATCGATCAATTAGTGATTTCTTTTCGCATGAACATTTAATTTGTTCGATCGAGATGTTAATTTAATTTCCAGGTAGTTGTTGGTCTTTTTCGACGGTCGTTGCTGTTGAGGGTATAAATCAAATCGCGAGCAGAGAGTTGATATCGTTATCTGAGCAAGAGCTTGTGGATTGCGATACGAGCAACAGTGGATGCAACGGAGGGTTGATGGATAATGCATTTGAATTCATCAAAAATGTTGGAGGCATAACTACAGAGGCTGCGTACCCTTACACAGCACGGCAAGGACCCTGCAGTGCCTCTAAGGTTTTATTATACGTGATATTGTTTTTACATATGATACTTCCAGATCAAGATTAAGAAACTAATTGTGTTGTTTATTTTTCATATAAATAATATATATAGGGGAATAAGCCTGTTGTGACAATTGATGGATATGAAGATGTTCCATCAAATAATGAGAATGCTCTTCAACAAGCTGTGGCAAATCAACCTGTGTCAGTCGCTATTGATGCAGGTGATCAAGCCTTCCAGTTCTATTCTGAGGTAGGTTTGGAATTTATATAATGATAATTAACTATGTAAGACGTAGGTTGATGGCAATTAACATTAGTGCACTAGCATGATTAGTGCTTTAATATTATGTTTATATATAGGGAGTCTTCACGGGACCTTGTGGCACGAGCTTAGATCATGGAGTTGCTGTTGTTGGATATGGAGTTACACAAGATGGAACTAAATATTGGATAGTGAAGAATTCATGGGGGACAAGTTGGGGAGAGCAAGGGTACATAAGGATGAAACGAGGAATCCCAAACAGGAGAGGAACATGTGGTATTGCCATGTCACCTTCCTATCCCATCAAAACATCACCTAACCCTAGCAATGAATCAGTCAAGGATGAACTCTAGGGACATAAACTTATGTTGTTGTCCAACAATGGTACTGTTGTATTGTCTTTACTTAGCTATCTCTAGTTTGCAATGTGTTGTGTTCTCAATTATTGCACTTAGATAAATGGCTATATTTTAATAAACAAGCATGTACACTAAGTTATCAATGAAAGTTTGTGGTGTTTTATAAAGTCAACTCGATTCAAATTAACATGTCTTGATCAAAACAATTATAATAATTTGAGAGATCAACCTTGTCAATAACAATACAAATTCACAAGGATATATTATTCTTGAAACGTGGAATAACAATACAGATTTAACAAAATTGATCCATGATATATTATCACTCATCAATATTAACAGCATTAAATGGGTAAAGTAGCAAAAAAAATATTGTACGGACCTGAAAACAAATTGAACTCTATCAATACGAATTAGTCAAACAACAGCATATGAATGACTATCAAATATACGAGTTTTGGCCTTTAATTTATTTTGTTATAATTATTTGATTAAATGATTCTCAAGAAAGATTTATTAAGCTTCTTGATGGATTCAATTCGGTTTGCATGGTTCAATCCCTTGGGGCAGGCATGGGCACGGTTCATGATAGTGGGGCATCCATACAGTTTAAACCCATCATTTACTGAGTATAGACGCTGCTTTGTATCCAGCTCTTAAATTTTATGAACGATTTTCATGGTCTATGGATTTTTTAATAAATTGTTTCTGAGATTTAATTTGAATGGTTGTGGATGTTGTGATGCAGTCGAGGGAATTTTTATTACTAATATCAAGTGTTTGCTGAATTGCTCCTGCCACGAACATACACCAACGGTGATCTTTAAGAGTGTGTTTAGTTCAAATTTATTAATCGGAATGGTAATAGAATTCATTGAAGGGTCAATGGTAATGAGAATCATGATTGCATTGATAGTATTTGGTTCAAAACCTGTAATGAAAATTATTGTTATTGATGATGTTTGATTCAGATCAACTTTAGTAATAGGAATCTATAAAAATTTCAAAGCTACCTAAAATAATAGAATTATTACAAAATAGAGAAGTAAAATAAAATGAGTTGAGAGATAAAGTAGAAAAATATAGAGAGTGAAACTATGAGAAGTAAGGTAAAAAAAGAAATTAGAAGAAAAAATAAGAGAAGAGAAAATACAATAATAGAAAATAAAGATAAAAAGAAGAGAGAGAAAGTAAGATAAGATAGATCTGATAAAAAATAGAGAGAGGGATCATAAAAAAACATAGAAAGAGAAAATGAGATGAGAGAGATAGGGAGAGAAAATAATATAGAAAATATAAAGAGAAAGTTATAGATGATATAGGTAAAAGTGAAAAATAATGATAGATAAATTATAATAAAAAAGGTAGAGAGAGAAAGTAATATTGAAAATATATAGAGAGAAAATGAGATGAGAGAGATAGAGAGAGTGTAATATAGAAAATGTAGAGAGAGAGAAAATAATATAGAAAATATAGAGAAAAGTGAAAATTAAAGATAGATAAATTATGATACGAGAGATTGAGAGAGAAAGTGATATTGAAAATACACAGAGAGAAATGAGATAAGAAAGGGTAGAGAGAGATAGTGATATAGAAAATATAGAGAGAGAAAGTGATATATAAAATATACAAAAAATGAAAATAAAGAAGAATAAATTATGATAAGAGAGGTAGAGAGAAAAAGTGATATTAAAAATATATAGAGAGAAAATGAGATGAGAAAGGTAAAGAGAGAAACTGATATAGAAAATATATAGAGAGAAAGTGATATAGAAAATATAGAAAAAAGTGAAAAATAAAAATAGATAAATTATAATAAGAGAGGTTGAGAGAGAAAGTTATATTGAAAATATATAGAGAGAAAATGAGATGAAAAAGGCAGAGAGAGAAAGTGATAGAAATGTAGAGAGAGAAAATAATAAATATGTAGATAGAAATTTTAAAATATAGAGAGAGAATGCAAAAGGAGATAATAAAATAAAAAATATAAAATAAAAAGGAGTGTTTTGGATATATGAAAATGAAGAAATGATTGAGGAGTTTGATTGATAAGAGGAGAGTAGGGAATGAAAATGAGGGAATGATTCTCGTTGACACTTACCAAACAGTGTCAATGGGAATGATCACCATCGATTCCATTCCCTATTTTCTATTACCCCAAACTAAACACCCCCTATTCTTTATTATCTCAAACCAAACACCCCTAGTGTAAATGTTGTTAGGATGTACACTAAAAGACTTGTCTTTTTATATGAACATTTACATTTTGAAAGAGAATCACAACAACACAGTTACATGTTTACATTAGTATATGCATAATAGTCTCATATTTTGCATTGTAGATAACATGGTGTGTGGTGATACACAGAAGATCATGTTATCAGTTTCTTGCATAGTATAAGTAGAGGCTCACAACCGAGATGGAGTTGGACAAACCATCGGGATGATTGTAGTGTAATTAGGTGTGATTTATCTTGACCATAGAATTACACTAGTGCACTTTGTGTGCATTGAGCAGAACTAAAATAGAGGTGATCCAATTTGCATTGACTTAATAATTGGATCGAACCTCGGTTTATTATGGAGTACAATTTCTAAATCCCGATATAATAACGGGCACGTGTATATAATAGTTATTTCTTTGATTTACCAATGGGTGAAATTTATTCTGCTAAATCGATATGCTCGATAAGTTGGGAAATAATATTATGTATATGGTGTGTCGTTGATTATTGACGGAATCCGTATCCTGGTGAGTCGGGATGATGATGTCCCCTTGATGAGCTCGTAAGATTTATCATGTTAAACCCTGCAGGTGGATTTGATCCAACGTGATGATAAGGTTGAGTGTTATTAATCAAGGAGTTAGAAGTTGATTAATTAAAATTTGACATCATATTAAGATCAATATATTAATAACAAAAATAATATTTTTAAATTTATTATATTGATTATAATTATTATGATTGTATGACATAATTAGTTTTTTTTGATAGACAATTTATATAAATAAACCTATTAATTTTAATAATAAATCATCCAAAAATTATATTTTCTATCCATATTTTATTTTATTTTTGTCTTCTCGATCTGTTTCTTTCACCTATCTCATGGAGAAATAGAGATAAAAGAAGGAAAGAAAGCAGATGAGAAGAGTCATCCATCTCCAATAATAATCTCTTTGAGACCAAAATAATTGATTATTTAATTAAATAATTTCATTTCCTTTTAAATATTATATGATCCTGCCCTATATTTGGTACCATACGGGCAGCCAACGTGGCAAACGACCTGGCCAGTTTCAAGGTCCACGTCATTGTACGGGCAGCCAACTCGACAAACATCCTGGCCTGGCCCAGGGCCTTCGCCAGCCGGTCGGACTCAAGGCGGCCGGTTAGAATAAATATAGCGGTTCATCCGGCCGGTCAAACCCGGCCGACCACATTAAGGCTTACACGCCTCGTCTATCCGGGTATTTCCGCCCGGCCACATTAAGGCTTACACGCCTCGTTCATCCGAGTGCATCCGCCCGGCAGTCCTTTATGCCCATGCTTGATATCCATCCGGGCGTGCCGTCCCGGTGTCCACTCGGGCACTCTCTCGGAATCACCCTGGGATAAAGACAAAATACACCTGCACCAGCTGCAGACAACAGGCTGTCACCACTCGTACAAACTAACACTCTCTGACAGGCGCCGCCTGTCAGAGACTTACAGAAACCTGTCTTTGTCCTCACATAAGACAAATAGTATACGACAAAGAAGGTTGGTTACAAATCGACATAATCATACAATATCTTCTGACCCTGTCAGAGAATCCTGACACAGGTCATACTCAAATCGACATAATCATACAATATCCTCTGACCCTGTCAGAGAATCCTGACACAAGTCAGACTTGGTCCTTTTCCCCGGCTATATAAGCCACTCCCCTCCTCATTATCAGGTACGCGAGCACGAAGCCCCTCGTCTACATACTGCATCATTTTTCCTGTTCATCGGAGTACTGACTTGACCGTCGGAGTGCCTTGCCGGGACGTCTCCCGGCTAGGTTGCTAACGGTCATCTTCCTCAGCAGGTCTACCTCCAGCCGGTCATCAGGCTACATCCGCTTCCGTTCCGTCGGAGGATACCCCCTACGGCGCTGTCATTCTGCGCGAGGACGTCCCGTCGGCATCCACGTCACTCATCGCTACACCGTCACCCGGTTACGGCTCCACTACGCTCGGCGACAGGATCATTATATCATCTTTCTTTAAATAGACACGTAAGGTATTTTTTCTCGAGTAAGTGTATAACTTATCTAATATATTTAAAAGATAAATAATAATAAATGTATGATCTAATCTAAATTAATAATAAATCTAATAACGATAGTATTTTGAAGGAATAAGTCCGGGGATTGTATCATGCCTGGAGGAGACGTGCCGCCGTGGGGGCTGCAGCAGTGTTCGCCGGGGCATGAGCCGGGGCGAGAAGGCTACGCGCCGTGGTGGAGCTCCGGCGGAGAAAACCCTTGCGGTGGCCATCAAAAAGCCAACAAAATTCAAGGGCACAGATGAGAAATACGATACGAAATCGGAAATGACGCCATCATCTACCCAACGAGACATGAATACTTTTCTGTCCATAAAATAACAACCCCGAACATACCATTGTTAATGGACTCCAAATGAATGAACGGACGCATCCTGATTCATGCATGGACTTCGTCGACGACGACACGATTGGTAAGAAGAGGGTAGCTTTAATTTAAGTAACGAAATGCTTGGCGCCCAAAGAAGAGTTTCTAAAATTTGTCATTTTTCCAAGAAGAAAACGTTTTTATGTATCAGAAACGGTGGACTCAAAGCCTTTACACCTTTTGAAAACTACAAGTTTGTTTCGAATCTTCCTCCTGAGTTCTTGAGTTCATTTGATGTAGACATTAAAAATATCACTACAATTTGTTTAGTCTTCTGTTGTTTTCTCGCCAAGAAAAAGTCTTGTATCGTTCAGCCGATAAGATTAATCTTTGCCTTTCCCAGGAGCAAAAGCCACTTCAACAACATTCCTGAAATATCCATGAACAGTCGTCTTAGCTATATATGTATACTATTTCTCGTACTTGAATTACATCAGCAGCACACACTCTATAGATCCTTCTTCATCACTTGGTGTATATTGTTTACATCACTATGTTTATAGATTAGCTTCTGGCACAAACACGAGAAAGGCAAACTGATCTCCTCTACCATAGCATTGTCATCCTCCATCTAATTAACTTCTCTTGTGCTGCTGTCCTGCATTCACAGAACTCCTGCTCGGCTCCAGCGATTGTCTAACCTTCACTCCTCGAATCAGCTGCATATACCAGTTTCATGTCACCGGCCATACTTTTCAACTTCCGAGATATAAACCTTTAAGAGAAACAGTAAAAGCAATTACATATTTGCCGGACTTGACGTCGGAGTAGATCACAATGAAGTCGCCTTCTTGTAGCCCGTTGCATCTCACAAAATCCCCTGAAATCAAAATTTCCTCGAGTAATAATTAGCATAAAGAACAACTGCGAAGCATGAACTGTATAGTTCACCTGTGTTTTCCAAGAGGTACATTCTGCTCTTGTTGTTTGGCCAGAATCTGCAGGAACATTGATACATGATTAATTCCATGGAAACTTGCGAGTTCTATAGGATTATTATTAGATTAGTGGAATGATAGAGATCGCATGCATGTACCTGTAACGCATGTTCCAGACTTGGGAAGTCCCGATGTCCTCCATTGCGATGGAGATTCCATCTCTAGCGTCCAGCTCCGGTAGGTGCATCTCTGCTTCCTTCTGTTCCATGCAAAGAAGACATGCACAGATGCATGTGATCAGTTCTTTCATTAACTAAGCGAAGGTTTATTAAGGATAAAAAAATTAAGCAGTTTGATTACTTTGGGTAGCACAATCCTCCCCAGACTGCCCACGTCGCTCTGCTTCAACACTTTCTGTAGCAGAAACTTCAAGTTCTTTTCACCTTTGAATCCCTGTTAATCAACATATTTAAGGAATTAATTCGAATGATTTATTTTTGACGGAGAATGAGAGAATATGACCGGCCGCTTCAGTGAGCTCGAAACTGCACCGTCAGCTTGCGGCGTCTTCTTCAGCAGCGGCGGTACTTGATCTCTGATAAGCGACGGCATCAGCTGCGTGTTGGAAGAAGTTGTCCGGGTCTCGGCCATGTTCGTCCAAAAATCCCAATTCCGGGCAGTGCTAGGATTCGACGACGCCCCGGCGGCGGGAACATCAGGGGAATTCTGAGCATGCTGACGCTGGCCACGGTGGTGTCGCTGCTGGTGGTGGTAATGGTGGAGCGAAGCGAATCGCCGCTGCTGCCGCGCCATCCTCTTCCTCCTGGCCTCCTCCGCCTTCGAAACTCCCGTTGTTGTTCCCCCGTCTAGCACTCCGTGGCCTTGCCGAAACATGGGAGGAAACCCGCCCACCATGGCCGCGCCAGGAAATGGTGCAAACTGCGATGGCACCGACCCCGCCAAATGCCCCCCTCCGCCACCGTAGTGGTGGTAAGGATAAGGAGCGGTTGCACTGGAAAACATATCGCCGCCGTAGGCCATCATATCGGCGCCGGGGAACCAATTAGAACCGTAATTGTAGTCGAGCTGGTGGGTGCACGGCGGACTTTGCATGGGTTTGTAGTCGACAAGAGGCGGGTGTGGCGGCGGAGCGAGATGGTGGAGGCGGTTTCGGCGAAGGCGGTTGTGCTGGACCCAGGCAAGGATCAGCTTCAGTAGTTGGATGCTCCCCTGCTTGTTCCGTCCGAGCCGACGGGCGGCGCTCTCGATGGTGGACCGGTTCAGTCGGATGCTCCGCAGGTCTTCCGGAGAGATCGACTCCTTGTTATTCCTCAGCCACTCGAAGAACACCTTCGCCAGCTCATCGGAAAAACCACCCGCCTCCTTCTCCTTCTCCTCACCTTCTCCTCCAGCCTCCTGTGGTCCGCCGCAGCACGCCCCGGCAGCGTCACCGCCTTCGGAGGTGCTGCCGTGGAGGACAGGACACGAGTCCTCGAGGTCAAGAAGCCCTTCAAAGTTGGTGAAAAAGCTCATATCGTCGGAGATCTCCCCCTGGGGGAGATCTAGGAGCGAAGTTGGCTCGACCATAGCCGCGTTGTCAGAGGCGGCGGCGGCCACTTCAGGCGCCTGCAGGAAAGACGACCAAGAAGTAGAAGAGGAGGAAGAGGCCGTGGAGGAAGCGGAAGACAGAATCGACCCCTTCGGTTTGAAAGTGGTCGTCGACGGCGAGAAGGTCTCCGTCGGCGGTTGCGGCGGCAGCATAGAGAAACAGGACAAGTCGTCGGGGATGGAGGCGAAGGCGTCTTCGGAGAAGAAGAAATCATCTTCGGCGTCCATGTCCACAACGAGATTCCCATCGTCGAAATTTGCTTCAACTTCTCCCATTAATTCACCTTCCATTTCCACAATTCCCCACAGAAGTCTGAAGGAAGGCGTGACTTGAGGAGGAACGAGCAGTTCCCAAGAGACGAGAAGATACATATAAACGACGAAGATGAACAAGGGTGACCTATCACTTTATTAATTATCTATTTGTATTATCCTCTTTATTAAACTCTGATAAATTTTAAAGCTTACACAACTGACAAAAAGGGGCCAGCGAAGCAATACGAAAAAAATTGCGAACAATTTAAGGACTGAAATAATTAAGATTTTATAATATGGTGATTTCTCATTTATACGAAAGCCCAAGATTTGCGAAGAAAATTTTTCTATAATGGCAACATTAATCTTAAAAGTTTATATGTTAAATTATATAATGGAACAACTTAACCGAGACTAAATGACAGACATACCTCCTATAATCGATCTTATAAATTGAAGTATAATCACACCGTTCATGCATGCAAACAAAAGTAACCTGAAAACAAAGGGGATAAGACGAAGAATATAATTCAATGGCGCGTGCATGGGCATGCTTAGAAGTTCTGCGTCTTAGGGTTTGCGTCTTATTTGAAGAAAATTTTTTTTAAAATACGTCGTAGCTAAGGATTGAATCGTGAATGTCTGAGATAGTGATTAATCGTCCTACTGTTGTATCATGATCCCGGGGTGCATGGGCGTAGTAACTAGAAGATATGGCCCAAAGATTTAGTGCGAAAGCAACAGCTGCTATTGCCTTCTCCAAGGGAAGCAAGGAGACAGCAACAATAATATAAGGGAGGAAAGGGACCTGGAATAATTATCAGATTAGTAAAAAATTTAAGAATATATAATATGGCCAATTACGTTAATTTAGCAAACCATGCATGAAAAGCATTGTTTGGTAGCAGAAGTAAAGCACATATCGACCAATGTAATTGGATAGAAATCCTTTATACTAAACCACAAGCAAAAGCCAAGCGTTGGAAGCTCAGTGGAGACGCCCCGCGGCGCCTTCTGCTGCAGCAGCCGGCCAGCTCCCCATCCGCTGCTCTTCCTCAGACACCCTCGGCGATCCTAAATCCCGAGCGCATTCCCGTTGTTCACCCGCCACTGGCTCACGTATGTAGACGCTGTCCGCGAGCCGCAGCGGATGGCGCGTGCCGACCGAGCTTCTGCTCCATTTGTGCGAGTGTAAACACCGGGAGCATGCACATTGGCGTGAGAGAGGCGGCGACGAGGGTGTCACGTGGGAGGCACGTGCAGGGTAAGTAGCGTGGTGGAGTCCGACGTGGCATCGTCCTCGTCGTTCATGGCTTTGCATTCAAGTCAAAGTGCCAGCAAGGTCCGAAGAAGTCCATACATAATATAATGCCTTTTGTCTTTACCAAGTTGGTCATGAAATTTGGTAATTTGGGAAGACGATTTTGCTAAAAAAAAATATACATAATATCAGATTTTATTATTATTATTAGTAGTAGTAGTAGTAATAGTATTATTTTTCATTTTATGCTCAGTGTAGTTTGCAATATATGGGAAATGTGTTCCAGCTGTCGAAGTTTGTTTTTTTTCAGTAAACTGGCATGCACATATGGTGCGCGATAAATAATGTACTTTCGATGTTGTTTTGTTTGTGTATCTGAGTCAACGCTATGCGGTGAAATCATACTTGTGTCGCCAGCTAACTGACCGTTCCATTCCCACCATCGTCTACGGCTAAGCATTGATTACATGCAAAGGACCAAGCCGATCGCTGCGTAATTTTGACTTCTCTCCGATTTATTATTTTTGTCCATATGGCCCAGCCCACCGTTTTACTTAAATCATCCAAATAAAAACTAAATGATACTTATTTTTATATTTAAAGTATCTTTCAATCCGCTCCATAGGCACTACGATGCGATCAAAATAAATGGGATGAATTTTTTAGATAATAAGGTTTAAATTTATCTGGATTGATTATCTTTAAATTTTCAAAATTAATAAGACGCTAAAAATTAGGTATCTTATAAAAAAAGTATATATAATTTCGATAATTTTCAAATTGACGACAAAAAGGCTCTCGATCTCGGATTTACTAGTCTAAATATTATGACTAACACATGAGAATAATGGATATACTGACTTTATCAAAACTCCCAAACTCCATACATTAATCTGATCCTGTGAGAACTCAATAACATTCAAAATAGCAACATATGGATGGATGTCGTGCATTTGAATTTGATACTCTATGGCCCAACTAGAGGGCCCATTTAGCCCGTGATTGTTGTCTCAATCGTGGCCCAAATAGCGTGACAAAGCTATTTTTTTCCTTCAAATTCTTAGATTTATATAACTGAGCGTACTTTTTATATTTAATCCTCAAAGTTTTTGAGATGCAAGGAATAAGCTAAAATATATTTGATTTTTTTAGACTAATTATAGACCTATTATGGTCGTAAATACATTTAATTGTATATTAAATTTAGCACAATTTATTACCACTATTATAAATTGTTTTTTTTCTTTTTATTTGGTACATCAAATCAACCGAAAGAGACATGAATCAAATATGAAACACCTTCCTTGACGCCACTCTAGAATCTTTTCAAAACATATAATTTATATTCATTCATCAACGATATTCACAACCAATAAAATAAATATCCACATTTTACACGTCCAATATTTTATAAGAAAAAATAAAAGAGCATTTTAGTATCTCAATATTTATAATATAAATTCCAAAGTCATATAGAAAATAACCGTAGAATCGTTTGCTATATGCTCATTATTTTACTACCATTATTTATTTTATTATAGAAAATTGTTTCTAGATTAGATCTATTTTTTAACCAATAAAAATTCAATTTAAAGATCCTTTTATATATTTATTCCGGAGGAAATGAGCATTGGACTTCATTTATTTTTGTGGGAGAAGTGGCAGAAATCCGACGGGATGTCGGCATCCGCCTCGCTGTTTCAGGCGCTCTACGCCGTCCGAAGCGGACTGGGAGGAAGAGGAAGAGGACGACGATGGGGTGTGCCCACGGTCGTTTCTTTTACTTCGACTGCGCGCTTCCCGTTCCTTTTCCATCGGCGACGAAGCCCCTCCTTCTCTCGGCCTCTTTCTTCCGCACCCGCCGATGGGGCAGTAGCCTCGGAGAGAGATTTCGCTGACGCCGGTATGGACGCTGTCCAGAGGCGCCTGATGTTCGAGGACGAGTACGATTTTTGACCTTCTTGTTGTTTTTTCTTCCGTTGGCTAGGTTTATGGCCCTTTAGTGGGATTATTGTGCATGTCGACTGTGGTTCTCCAGCAAAGCTAGACCTTTTATTTTTTATTGATGTAATTAGGATTTTTCAGAGTCTTTAGAGATGGATCTCAAGTGGTTCCATGTTCCCTCTTCGTCGTTCTCTTAAATTTCTGTGTTTTGAAGTTGCTTTCTTAGTCAATAGTTTTGGTTTTAATTAATCTTCGGATTGAAGTAGAGTTTGTGCCAGAGAAGAAGTTCTAACTTTAAGATTATGATTCTTCTAATGCGTGGATAAAAACAACATGCGAAAAGGAAATCCAAAGCATAAATCAAAGTTGTACCAATGATAAGCATCATTTTTTCATCTCTTGTGTGGTGTTCAATCTGTTGTCTTCAAAGTTCAAACTATGGCAAGATTTGGAACACTTATTTTTTCCTGTAAATATGGTTGTTTAGTATTTTTTTTCCTCCTCTTTATTGTCTTCCCACTTTACGGCCTTTGGTATACTAAGCATGTATCTTGATATATTATTTACTATTTAACTTTTCTAATTCTGTAGGCTTATTTGAACTTTAAGCCAGCAAATACAAATATGGTTTCCTAATTACTGAGTTTTTGTTTCACCGACCTTGTTCTTGCTTTTATGATTTCAGTCAATATAAATCTAGTATAATTTCTTACAGGTGCATTTTGGTAGATGAACATGACAATGTTGTTGGGCATGACTCCAAGTACAACTGTAAGTAATATATACTTCTAATCCACATAGAGCTTTCAAGTTATGCTTTTTTTTCTTCTTTCTTTGCATTCTCTAACAACTGGCAGCAATTAAGCATTCAAACTTTAATGTATAACCAAATCAATAGAAACAAAGTTTTCATTCATATGCTGCTTATGAATGTATACTGTATATCTTTTAGAATGACAGATGTCAGGAATCTTCTTCCCCTCTTTTGATCAAATGCTCATGATCTCTTATAAGCTACAAGTTATCTGAGCGTATATCTCAGATATGAAATGCTGAAATATAAAATAGAAAGCTATTTACTGATTTAAATCTAGGTCAATGGGAAGTGATTCATGATATATTTTATCTGAGTGGATTGAATACTGCATTTGAATCAATTTTAACTATTTCACACTTTGACAAGAGTGACTTAAAGTAATAATCTAATACTATTCAATTTTATGGGTGGTTGGTACTACCGAATGTTATTTCATAATCTTACTCAAGTAGCAGAAGGAGAACCTACTGCAATACTTTTGGTTCTTGTCTGTTCAATGAAAGCATAAAATTGGCACGATGAGTCACTAGATGCCAATAGTAATGAATCTGATACCCCTCCATGCTGGGAAGAGTTTTTTAATGCTAAAATTTCCTTTTCTAGGCTTTGTTAACAACATAGGGATTTAACTTGATGAAAGGGTTGAGAAAAAAAATTCACTATATTCATTGTCAGCAATATCTGAACTTTTAAAAGATTTAAGAAGGCTGTGGCTTTTCTTTTCATTACCTTTTCCGGACTCATTTGGTTTCTGGCTTATGGTCTGAAATTTTTTTATGTAGGTCACCTGATGGAAAAGATAGAATCTGAGAATCTGCTTCATAGGGCTTTTAGTGTTTTCCTGTTCAATTCAAAGTTTGAGTTGTTACTTCAGGTATTTTACTCTTATTTAATAGTTGATAATAATCAATTAGTTGGGTTGCATAAACTTGTATTATTTGTAATAAAATTGATTACACACTCGTATATATGTTTGACTGGGATATATGCAGTGACTAAATACTCCATCTGGGGCTAAGTTTATGCTCATATGACTATTAAGTCTAACAATTTCGAATTGCTAATGTAAGCATAGATAAATTAATTTCTCCTGGATCAAATGGGAATTCATTTTTCTTCATGGACTAGCATCTGATTCTTCATGGAAGAATTGGTTAGGATGCATTTAATTGTCCTTTCCCTTAAAATTTTCCTCTGAGCTTGTTGACAGCTTGAAAAAGTTTCCGTTTTGACATGTTATACTAATTGGATTTTTCCTTAATCTAGTGAATTTTGTTTTCTTTTATGGTAGCAACGGTCTGCAACAAAGGTTACTTTTCCTTTGGTCTGGACTAATGCCTGTTGCAGTCATCCTCTTTATCGTGAATCCGAGCTTATAGAGGAAGATTTCCTTGGTATGCATCAATGACAAGATAAATATCTTGGTTTTCTAATCCTTGGTACTGTTAAGAGCACTGACTTAGAATATTGAGCAGGAGTGAGGAACGCTGCACAGAGGAAACTTTTCGATGAACTGGGCATACCAGGCGAAGATATACCTGTGGACCAAATTGTTTCACTCGGGCGAATACTTTACAAGGCCCCATCTGATGGAAAATGGGGTGAACACGAGCGTAAGTTCTACAGATTTCCCCTTTTTTTCTTCTAACAAATGGAATTACGAGTTCTTACCCTATGCATCTACTTTTGCAGTTGACTATCTCCTCTTCATTGTTCGTGATATAAACTTGAATCCCAATCCTGATGAAGTTGCTGGTGTTAAATATGTCAATCGGGATCAGTTGAGAGAATTGGTGAGAAAAGCCGATGCTGGCGAAGATGGTATAAAGCTGTCCCCTTGGTTCAGATTGGTAGTGAATAACTTCCTGTTCAAATGGTGGGACCATGTCGAAAGGGGCACACTTCAAGAAGCTGCTGATTTGAAAACCATTCATAAATTGACCTAAATGAAGTCCAGGTGCTCTACAAATTTCTGACTCGACTTCTGGTTATATATACTTAAAGTGCATAAATCTCCTGTTGGAGGCTATAAATAATGTTGCCTGTTGCAACCATATTTAGTCTTCTCATTGCCATCCTTTGAGCCCTATCCAGCTCTATTACTAATATACATGAGAAAAACTGCTTTTATCTACCTTTCCTCTCTGGTTTGTGTTTATACGGTTATTATTTTCAATTTTTTTTGAGCAATGTTTGCTTCAGGTACCTTAGTAAAGTTTTACGATACATGCTGGAAGAAACTTTAGTTGTATGCAATAGAAATTTACACATGGACAAATAGAGAGGGAACATGCTTGTAGATAAACAGATGATTCTCTTGATTGCTCTTTCCCTCGCTTAATAGCAGTACAACTTAGGAGATATAATATTATCTACTTTAGATGCTCTTATCCATGAATGAACAATTGATCATCGATAATCTCAAACAAAGCCTTGTAGCAATGCATCCACTTCCAGTAAAGGTCAAACTCTACATAGCCTAAGAAGTAAATGTGTCAAAAATAACAAAGTGGACTCAAATCAGAAAGATTTATTCTCTACTGAGAAACTACTACATGAAATAACATTTATAATAGCATTTATTAGAAATATGAGAAGGAAAACAACATACTGAAAGTGACTATTCATTTCAAGTGTGTTAGGGCTTTCTAGTGTGAGAAGAATTTTGCAACCATGATTTACGAATCACCCAAATATATATAAAAACAGAGGAGCATTAATATGATTAAAATTGCAGTTTATATATAATTAGGGCTAATAAAAATGGAAAATGGAGATAAATCTTTGGGAGTAGGGAAAGTTATGGATTGTTGGCACAATTTTGGAGGAAGGCTGCAATGTTCCATTTCTGTCAAGTTCTTCAGCAGCATGATAGCTAAAGCCAGAATTCCACATGCGTTTTCTGCCTGATGGAACTACCCAACATCAATTTGACGAGATGTTACAGACATAACACGATAACTTGAATGCTCTTGTTTTTTTGTTGCTACCTCAATTCAACTTATTCACCTGATCTGCTTCACTTTTCACACACTATGGACCGATAGTAACTAGCTAACAATCACCTAGACATTGTTTCTCTCTCCTTCTGTTCCTTGTTTGAATGTCTTTGAAAGGTTTAAATGTTCTGAATCATAGCGTGGATGGCTATGCCGTATCCATAGGTTTTGTCAGGGCATGCACCGCCAGTTTAGAAACAGAAAATTTATGTTTATGGCTCAAATTTCTCAAGCTCTCTCTCTCTTGTTTTTGTTACCTTTAGTTGGCTCACATTGTGGTCACTTAATTGGCCCCCCATTTGAGAAGAACACGAGTCTTCCAATGTTTCATTTGGTAGCTTCCAGCAGATGCCATGGCTGGCAACAACTCGACTGCCGGTGCCTTTCTTGAATTATGCATGTGTTCTTGATCAACCAATCTATTTTCCTGTAGCCTCGCTCATCTGAAAGGGCCAAGTCAATGAAAAAATGATTATTTAAATTGTCTAGTTGCTGTGTTTAACTACATTTTTAAATGGATTTTTGAAGTAGTTGATTATTTTAATACGATGGAAACGCATCAAACCTGTGAGTTGTTGGTTCTTTACTACAACTTTGTTAGACTTATCTGAATTATTTCTGGGTTGGAATTGTCCTTTGACAATACCCAATTGAGATCGCCTGAATCATTCATCTCCATTTTACCTAGACCTTTAAAATTATCCTGCAAGAGAATCATTCTTCTCTTTCTTGCAATCAAAGACAAACTAATCAATTGGGTCAATGAATGCCATGCATCTTATGAACGAGCAATGCCAAAGGAAACTAATTTCTCTCACCAAACTTTTAATAATTGAATCACATCATAATAAAACTATCTTCTTTTTTTCATAGACATTTGATATCGTTGGACGAAGACATTTTGTTTAGTTTACCCCGGAGTTTGTTTTTCTTAATGCCTTTGAGTTCATTGATGAAATAAGTTAGGTAGAAAATTCTGGATATCAATATAGAAAGTCCTTTATAGAAAATATAAGAAACGATTTCCAATCTTTCATTGTACTAGTAGTTGTCTTTGCCGGTGTCTGCGACAGACAGCTATTGAAAAATCCGACCATACTGTGTCTGCAACCACAGTTGCAAATGCCAAATGGGACAGCCCTTTCAATCGAAAGTAAAACAACTCACTGCCCTTCTTCAATCTGAACTGTAATTGTGTCAGATGGCTGTCTCCAATGTCTCTGTTCTCGCCATTTTCAGCTCAATCCAAATCCAATCCATCACCAAACTCACGCCCAACAAAGTAATTTCTTTCTTTGAATAAAGATGATCACACCACTTGTAGTTACAAATAGGATTTATTGACTTTGATAACAGTTCTTGATAGATCTCACAGTGTATAGAAACAGAGACTGAAAAGGAAAAAAAATACTACTCACAAGAAAATCAAACGACGAGGGAGAACAGAACAGGGAGCTCGTTTGGTACATGACACAATCATATAATCTCACAGTTTTTGATTTGTTTTCGGTTCTTCGATCTATCTTGCCATTGCTTATGCAGGTGATTGCGTAGTTACACGGCCAAAATTGAAACTTTCTTGCATTCTGTCTCTCAAATTGCAGATTTTTGAGAAACGTCTCGATGGATTTCGTACCATAAGTTGACCGATTGATTCTGCGCAATAATAATAATAATAATAAGATTTTGAGTTGCAATTAAGGAAATCGGAAGGAGAGCAGGAGGGAGGACCTGGGCGGACAGCGAAAGCGGGACGCAATCAGGAGGGACCTCGAAGAGGGAGAGGGGGAATTGCTTGTCGACGACGCCTACGTCGAAGTGGATGATGCCGCTGGTGTTGTCGTCGAGGCGGATGGCGAGGACGGGGAACCAGAGGAAGAGGTCCTGGGCCGACATGCCGGAGAGGGCGGCGATCTGACCGGGGGAGATCGTGCCAGAGACGCTGGCGTTGTAGAGGACCTCGCTCTCGAAGGTGGCGGTGCAGGGGGCGTCGAGGCCGGCCTGGAAGCGGCCGCCGGCGTCGATAGAGAAGTCACGAACGCCTTTGGGCAGGAGGCCTATGGGGAGGCCGTTGGAGCGGAGCACCTCGTAGGCGTCGTCGCCGGCGGCGAGGGGGAGGAGGAGGAGGAGAAGAAGAAGGGGAGGGAGAGGGAGGGAGATCATGACGTTGCCTTTCTTGGTTATTTTTAAAGATTGGCTTTTTAGACTTATTCGATGAGAGAGAGAGAGAGAGAGAGAGATCGGCGATCGAGCTGTTGGCTGTTGCAGGAAGGGAAGAAAGAGTATGAATGCTTGAGATGCAGAGGCCGAGGGGAAGGAAAGAATGCGACGGATGGAGAATGAAATAATTGAGAAGAAGGCGAGGCCGCTGGGCCATTTAAAGAATTATTTTCTTAAACTTATCCTTTTTTTTTTAATTTTTTTTTGTTAAAATTAATGGTAAATTAGGGAAAAATCTCCATTGGAAACTCAAAGACGGGATTTAATAGTTGGTAACTAGGCAACTAGGCAACTAGGTAGCAAGGGTGCCTGTTCTTGGATCTTGAGGTAGAGTTAGCTGACAATCAAAGAGTGATAATCTCACACGAGTGGTAAACGTGAGGTTGTGGCTCAACATTTTGGCAATATCTTATCCAAGCAATATGAAACAATTGGTGGAAAACAATAACAATAATGCACAAGGAATCTGAAGAATACATGAATATATATGTTTAATTCCTGATGCAGGGTGCAAAGATAAGTTTCAATGAGGTTTGACAATAGTGCAATTTTTGTCTATCGTGCTGATTGAATTGGATGGAAATTGGCGCACAGTCACTTGCTATGATAATGCCTTGTCGTCCTTGTCATGAGCTTGTATGAATGATTTTAACGAAGGCTCCACCTTGGCACATGCACTTGTCATCATTAACAGCGATGCTTCCATGATCATACTCGATGAATAGATGAGCGGATAAGTATACTAGGTAATGATTTTCCATCGAATTGATCAAAGATTAATGAATTCAAGAAAACACTAGATTAAAATGACTTGGAACTTACCTCGGATTTTTGAGCCGTGATTGAATCACCAGTCTGGTAAAATTTCTTCGCAATTTCTTATGCATACGAATGGAACTGATGTTCTTTCCTTCTCAACAGTGTATCGATGATTCAAGTAATGTGTTTACGATATCTTTCGTCAGTCTGATTGACTAAGTAGGAGAATCTTTTGTTTGAGTCAATGCCTGAAAGTAACAGCATCAGAATTCACGGCCTGTTACGTACCTCCTTGTTCAAACTCCCGGAGGGACATTTCGTCGAACACTTGGAGGGCGTCGCGAGAAAAAATCCAGTTTGGTATGGTCGAGAAGCGATCTTGGCAGTGAGTGCATGGGGCCTGGTCCGAGAAAGCGAAGGATTTGTTAGCGGCTAGGAAGGAAGGGAATTCGTCGGCTGCGAGGAAGGAAGGAAACTCGTCGGCGGTGGAGATGATCGAGACTCCTGCAAGTAAGTATTAGACGATATTTCAACCCGACAAACCGACCAATGTCCATACCGACTTTTCATTGAACTAAGGCATACCCGGTGGGCCCCACTAGGATAGCATTCGTATTTGGGCAAGAAAGTCGTCTGGTTTTGTGTGAGATAGAGGAGGAAGAAGCTCTATGAGGCGTTTCGTCAGTCGGTTGTCGTTCGCACGCCCCTCCGGCTTCCTTCAGGCGCGGTATCAATGCGCTACGCCGCCGCCGCCGCCGCCTTCCAATTCCAAATTGTTTGTGGGAGGTTAGCTTTTCTTAGTCTCTCGGTTTTCATCTTCTATGTGCGCTTCTTTCGGTGATGATCTGGTCGTTTTGAATTTGGTGAAGGTCTCTCTTGGTCTGTTGATGAGAAGTCTCTCAAGGATGCCTTCTCTTCCTTCGGCGAGGTCACGGAAGGTTTGCCTTCGTTCTCTTTTCTCAAATTTAGCTTTTAACCCGTCTGTTGCGCTGTGGAAGGATAGTAACGATCGCGGAAGTTTGCCAATAGTAATGTTTGATCATACTTTCTCTTTTCTTTTTCATTTTTTGGTATGTCCAAATCCTTTGCGATAGATTGTTTACAGTCTTGCATTCTTATTATTCCAATGAGACGTCTTGCACCCGAAATGTTTGATGAATTGTCTCTGTGATCTCTTACACGTTATAGTTATACAGGTGGTAGGAAGTGTTGTGAGAAGTTTCAGTAATAATTATAGTCTTGATTTGCCTCATAGGTGGGAATTAAGTCGGTCTTATTAATATATGTAAGCTTTATATCATGCATGTTTGTTTCAATCTTTTTCAAACTATTCACCATTGAAACAAAGAAAAGAAAAACATAGATGGGGAAGTATATCCTCGAAAGTCAAGAACAACAAAGAAAACGAAATTGAAGTACGGAAATCAAGTTTCAATTTGGAAGAGACAACTAAACCAGCTTGAAGTGATGAATAGATGCTAATTTCCTCAGGTTTTACTAGTTTTCTTAACTGAGAACCATCTATCTAGTTTTAACTTTTGTGTGGTTTGAAGAAGTTTCAGCAAAAATTATTCCATAATGCTTCCATAGGTGACAATGAGGCGTGTGCCACACTCTTCAACCAACAACAAACAAAAGGATTATAACTTCAACGAAGAGGATGAATTAGAAATTTTTTTTTTTTTTTGAAAGAGTAAGGCAGAAAAACAAAACGTCAAGTAAAGAAGCTACATTAGATCAGTTGTACACCCACTATTTGAAACAAAACCTGGATATTCAACTCATCCATTTCTCGTCTCAGACTCCCCAAACTCATGTGTGTAAATTCATGAATTATGAGGGGACTTGGACCTCCGAAATTTTTATAACGATGTTGCTTCTTAAGTTTGAACCCTTTGCCTAAAAAGTTCATACTTTTATTTAAGATTTGTTTAATATGTTCATCATTGTTTATCATTTAAAATCGTCTTTGGCTATGCATTTTTATGATTGATACATACCCTGATGCTTTTAAACAAATCATATATCAAAAGACGACTCTGTTTATTTTTATGATTGATACATACCCTTCTTTCTTCTTTTGCGCTTAATGCTAATGACCCGTGCCTGTAATCTCCAAGTTTTGCAAACAATATCAAACTCAATATGTTTTCTTCTTCTGTTCGTTTCAGTTAGGATCATGTATGACAAGAGCACTGGAAGGTCAAGAGGATTTGGGTTCGTCCATTTTGCAACTGATGATGCAGCGAAATATGCTAGAAATGCCATGGACGGAAAGGTAAGTGAAGAGTGATCACCTCAATTTGATTATAGTGCAAGGAAAAAAAATATATGAGATAGACGACGTAATGAGGAACATGCTCGCAGGCATTTCTTGGAAGGCCTCTGCGAATAAGCTTTGCCGTCGATAAAGTTCGTGGTGGACCAATTGTTGTTCCTCGGCTTCCGGCAGTTGAAGAATCAAAAATTGAGAGTTGTCTGTCATGACCCAAATTTGCCTCTCTTGACAATTGCAAGGAAAAACAGTTAAAATGGAGTCAGCATGACATACTGTTTTATTTTTTGTATTTTTTTTAACGAATTCAGTAGAGTTTGCTCTCTTGTTAGTCCAGTGAACCTGTTTTTATCAGTGTTCTGAAAACCGATCGGACGGTCGGACCGGTTGAATTAGAAATCGGTCAGATTTTTAATCCGAGTTGATTTTAAAAACCAACTACTCAAGAACCGGGTGTAAACCGTTTTGAACGGGTAGGAAACCGGTGAACCGGGCAAATCAGAAAAACTGGTCAACTCGGCTTGGTTTATTTTATTTTTTATTTTTTGATTTTTCCCTTTTAGTTTTATTTTTTTACTGAAAAATAAAAATTAAAAAATAAAATGTCAAAAACCTAGTTTACTTTCACCGAAAGTCCCAAACGAACAAACTGATGTTTGCTTGCAAGAGAGCTACCACCGCCAGCCTCTCGCTGCGTCGCTCCGCCTCCACCAGCCTCGTCGCGTCGCCTTGCCTCCGCTAGTTTCGTCCCGCTGCCAGTCTCGTTGCGTCCTCGTGCTGGCATACGAACGCAGCAGTATATGACATATTTGGAAAAGTGATTTTGCATGTGCTTTGCTAGTATTCTTTGTTTAAATGTTTATGGTGAACAAATACTATCGTGATATAATTTTAACTTCTAATAAGATTCTTCAATTCGTATCTAAATTTCTTGAACCCAACAGTTTTAAACTTGAATTTTTCTTTGAAACTAACCATTTTTTCAAGAATACCGTGCTGAGTTGTTAATAAAAACATATCACATGCTCGACCTAGTTGATCCAATCTTGAAAAAGTAGTTGGATAAGTCGTTAGTTTCATATATTTATATCAACACATACTTTATTATATATCGGTTATATCCCGATTGGATCCCCGGTTAAACCGATTGAACTTTTAAATCTCTGAACCTTTGTCTCGATCGGTTCAATGTCCGATTCGATTTTCGGAACCTTGGTTTTTATCACTTTCCTTTAAAAAAAGTTGGATAAATTGTTATATGATTTTTATTTGGATGGATTAGAAGACACGGATTGGAAGTAAAATCTTGAGCTAGCCAAGCTGCAGTTCATCCTCCGCCACCCGCGCCACCTGGGCTGTAACTCTTGTTGCCTTCTACTTTCTCTGACCACGGGCACAAGCTGTCATCCATGTCCTCCCTCTCTCCTTCAACTCAACGTGTCCGCCATGAATGTGACGGATTTCACCTTTTACAGTCCGCCATGAAGGCCTTTCTTTAGCTCGAGAGACATCTACAAGTCAAGCCAGCAATTTCAACTCTATACGGCGGAAGAAAGGAGGAAGCTTTTTAGCGGCGTAAATTGACAGACCTTAAAAAGAGAAAGGAAGCTCGACGATCGAGTTTCCCTTATCGATTCCTGCTCTCAAAATCCAATCTTTGACAGAAACAAACTGCCAAATTGGGAGCTAAAATAAAGATGGTGGTTTGGGGAGGCGGCGGCGGGGAGGAGGCTGAGGAGTACTTGTTCAAGGTGGTGATCGTCGGCGACTCGGCGGTGGGGAAGTCGAATCTGCTGTCCCGTTACGCGCGGAACGAGTTCGACCCGAACTCCAAGGCGACCATCGGGGTGGAATTCCAGACGCAGAGCATGGCCATCGAGGGCAAGGAGGTGAAGGCGCAGATCTGGGACACCGCCGGCCAGGACCGCTTCCGCGCCGTCACCTCCGCCTACTACCGCGGCGCCTTTGGCGCCCTCGTCGTCTACGACGTCTCCCGCCGCTCCACCTTCGACAGCGTTGCCCGCTGGCTCGACGAGCTCAACAGTGAGTACCCTTCTGCCCTAGTTGTTGCTCGATGAAAAGGAATGATTTTTATCATAAATACGATGGCTACGAAATTTCCTGCTTTCTCTTCTAGCAGCAATCGAACCTTATTGAAGTCGATCACTGTGGTTTTTCTTAAGACCACAGATCTGAATTTACAAACACTCTTTTCAATATTACAGTTCTTGAGGGAAGGTAGAGCTTGTCTGGTTGTTTTCCATCTGCATTGATTGTCAATAAGATTTCTATCCTAGATCTTAAATTGATGCGAGAAACCTTTAGATCAATTGAGAAATTCAAAGAACAAAATACCTGAGAAATTCTCATCAAGCTCAAGAAGCAATTGCAAACAATTACATAGTAGATTGGCACGGCGATCATCTCAGACTATTCATGTTGCTTGATCTATAGTTGCTTTCATGTTGTTGTGACTTGTGAACCTTCTAGTTTACTAGAAATGGCTTCTGCTTGAAATAGTTGCTTAAACATTTGATGTCTTTTACACCGCAGCTTATAATTCAGACTCAACTGTGGCCAAGATGCTGGTCGGCAACAAGTGCGACTTGTCAGCTATTAGAGAGGTATCGATCGAAGAAGGTAAACTGTTCGCGGAAGCTGAAGGGCTCTTCTTCATGGAGACTTCAGCCCTCAACTGCACGAATGTGAAGACAGCCTTTGAGATTGTGATCAAGGAGATATACGACAATGTGAGCAGGAAGGTCTTGAATTCAGACTCCTACAAAGTAGACCTTTCACTTAACAGGGTAACCCTTCCTGGTGATGAGGTCTACGAGCAAAAACAAGATCCAAGCAGGTCCTCTTGCTGTTAGCTCCATTTGTTAGTTTCCATTCAGTCAGAAGATTTAATCCTCTGTACTTTTTGCTGCAAGGCTATTCACATATCCACTTTCGACTTTGAATAGATCTTTTGGCATGACATTGAAATGTTCTTGTCTGAAGCTTTAGGGTTTGTACGTCAGTTTATCATAACAAAAAACAAGGTACTCACACAGGAAGAAACCTAAATCTGCACGCTATTTTCTTCCCCTCAAATGGTGGCACTTTATTCGGTTGTAACTTTTATCTTTCAAAGAATGAATGATTAACGAGGTTTTTTTAATTAATTTGGATCACCCGTCACATGAAATTTTCATCTCGTAGGGTAAAGGGAAGGCTCGAGTCAGGGTTAGAAGAAGTCCTGATTGGTCCATTTAAAAAAATTCTTAAAATACGCTGCTATCAATCCATACTTGATATTTTTAAAGATGATTAAAGTGATGGATGAGTATTTATTAAAAATTGCTAACTTATAAAAATCATACCGAATTATTTGTTGTTTTTTAAAGAAGTATTTATTAGCAAGACCCTTTTGAAATGAATTTATTTAATAATTATTTAAATTATAAATATATATTATTATAATCATCTAGAGAATCTAATATAAAATTATAATTTATGAAATTTCTCATTGCGTCAAAAATATAGATTTTAAAAAATTCATATATTAACATAATAGTCATTAAGTTGCATTAATTCCCTGTTGAAAATTTAATTCTCACATGCATACATTAAACCGTATTAGATTTGATGTGTAATTTTTTTAAAAAATGAAGACGCAGAGGGTATGGATCCCCATAACGTTATTTCAAAATTTATTTTTTTTAATTTCATAATTAATATACTTTAGTATTAATTAGTTTGTTAATCATTTCACATATATTATTTAGTAACACCCTTTTGAAATGAATTTATTTAATAATTATTTTCATTCTTCACTTATAAATATATATTATTACAATCCAAATTTAATCTAATAGAAAATTATAATTTATGAAATTTCTCATAGCCTCATGTCGATTTTTAAAAATTCATATATATATAACACAATAGTCATGTTGCATAAATTTCTGTTACCGATCCCTATACTAGGCGAGCAATCTACCACATCAGATACGTAAATTGATTGAGAATAAGATCAATCAATTGGAAATATGTTTTAGCTTGAAAGTAACCTTGAAAAAGGAATTCTCGTGGACATTTCGATCCGCCGATTCTTGGGTGTTTTGGAAAAAAAAATTGTGGTTATATTTTCCATCACTAGAGACATTTCAAAGCTACAAGTAAACATCCAAAACAATTTTCAATTGTAAAGTGTTATTGTTTCCATTCTCATGTGTGTTTTGAATTGCTTAAGAATAGCTTGACTAAGCTTCTCTGCCTTCGAAAGATTTCCGAAAAAGAAGTTTTTATAGTGGATACTGTGAGTGAGAGTAGACCTTAGATTAATCACCTCAAAGAGGTAGATATCAAATAAAATCAAACGTTAGCATTGTGAAGCATCTTCGCTTCAAGTTTCCACTATAACATCAAGTTTAAAGAAGTGATCGAAGCTATTCATACCCTCTAACTCATACCGGTCTTAACAAATTGTATCAGAGAAAGACCACTCTTCATCGGACTAACCACCGGAAGAAGCAAGAACTAGAGAAAGAAGAAGCTGAGATTTTGAACCCTAAATTTCAACAAGTCACGACTTATCATCAAAGGAGTTCAACTTCAAAATGGAACCCCGGGAGGGATTTGGATATGATATTGGGCACCTCTATGTTTCGGATTGGGAGGATTCGACCAATGGAAGACTAAGGTTGAGAATTTCTTCATGGTGAATATAGAGCAACAGTTTGCTTGAATGGAGGGATTTGAAGCCCCGATGAATAACAATGAAATTCTTCAAGAATAAGAAATGGATCGAGAAGCAACTTTAAAAATCTGAAATAAATGATGAGGTAACCAAAATTTTGCTTAGGTTGATTCCTAATAATATTTTGTGTAAGCTAGGTGAATGTAAGGATGTCAAGGAGTTATGTAGTAAGTTACCTAAGCTCCATGAAAATCCACTCTCAATGCAAAATAACAAAATATTCAAAGTGGGAGATACTTTGGATCAAGAGCTTGAAGATTCGGAGGTTGAGAGATGTTTAACATCCGAAGAGAAAATTAAAAAAGTATCAACCTCAAGGATTGAGGGGAGAGCTTACTGACACTAGAATGAGAAGAAGTCTCAACTTCTAGAGCCAATGAAGACGAGGAGTGTTTCACCTCTACAAGTCAAGGGAGCACAATTTGTGAAGGTATATCAATTTCAATTAATAAAAATAAAAATCACATTATATGCTTTGAGCATAGGGAGAATGGACACTATAAAAGCAAGTGTCCCAAATTAATAAAGAAGAATATTCAAATGGCACCCATGCGAAGGAGAAATCAAAAGAGGTCGAAACCTTAATACGAAAGGGCAAAGAGTACATTGTGTGCTTCTTGTGCAATAACAAGGGACATTATCAAAATCAATGTCCAAAAAAGAGACCCTCAAGCAAGAACAAAGGATGAAGCTCAAATCAATGGGAAACTTCTAAAAATAAAACTAAAGTACCATTAGTTAATGGTATTGCTTTATATCATGATAACAAGCATGCTAGAAATAGATTATATGATTTTAATTCTTATTATTATAAAGATAGAAGTATGATAATTCTAAGGAGAATTATAGGTCATATCATGCTAGAACAATCTTACCTAAGAATAGGAAGATAGAAAATATTTTAGACAAAAACTCTAAGGAAGTTAGATACATACCCAAAAAGAAAAATGATCAAGGAATTCATGAAAAGTCAAGAATTAATAACTTAGTAATGGAAAATTAAGTTTTGAGGTCAAGACCTAATAAGTTAGAAAAGACCACTAGGAAAATGACAAATGAAGTAAATGTTGGTACAATCAACCTCCAAGATTTGATGATTGTTTAACAATATGTTCAATGGACTCTAGTCAGGTCAAGGTTGATCGAACGACTAGTAAAAGTGAGAAATCTTGGAGGAGTGAACTCCAAACAAAGGCAAAACCTCAGGGGAGTGAACCCTAGGTTGTGAGGAGACTTGGAGGAGTGAACTTCAAGCAAAGGAACCAGGAGAGTGAACCCTAGGTTGTGAGAAGACTTGGAGGAGTAAACTTTAAGGAAAGGGAAACCCCTAGGATAGTGAATCTTAAGTAGTGAGAAGACTGGAGGAGTGAACTCCAAGCAAGGTTGATTTTTGCATTACTAGTATTACTGTTGTGCTAATTTAGTTTTGTAGGAAGAGTTTTAGTGGATCAGACAATAATCACTGAGCAGACATAGCCCAAATAAGTCTGGAGGACTAAATGTTTAGCAAGTAAATTAAGATAAATTTTGGAGTGAGTGTAGTAAGGTCGTGTCTAGTTCGGACAATCCTTAGGCGTTGATCCAATGGAAGAAGCCAAGAGGTTTCTAAGTTGATATAAGACAATCCTCACTGTCATACTCATGTATATTTTCTATCTATTGTGCTAACTTTGTTTCATAGGATTCTATCTATCGTGCTAACTCTGTTTTGCAGGATCATAACCCTTTGAACTTAAAAGGGTCATAACTTTTGGTTCAAAACTCAGAATTAGATCTATTAGTTGCCACGCGTCCAACATTTAGAGATCTAGATTTGTTGTTCAGTTGACCTAACGAAATGTGTAAGTACCCGGGTTGGTTTTGATGTGATCAACCAAGTTAAGTTAGGTCATGGTGTATTTTGATCCCTGTGTAGGAAGTCAAACGGAAGACATAGCAGACGAGAAGGATAGCATAGGAAGGGACCGACGGGCTCAATGCATCCAAAGGACGCGGAGATCTACGAAAGAGTACACCGATGGAGCGAGAATGACACACCCGACATCTAAGAGAGGAGAAGTCGGGAGGAAGTCCATTTGAGGCAAAGGCCAGAGTCGGATTCCGATGAGCCTAACTCTAGTAGCCAAAAATCATCCCAGCAGACGAAAGGAGGAAAAGTCAATATGGGCATTGACTTTGACCAAGTAATCAGCTGAGGCACCTCGAGTGCTTTGGGAGGCGCCTAGCTGCAAGTCTTAGTTCTACGGACAAATAGAATTGAGGCGCCTCAGTCTCAACGGCGCCTCAACTTGAGGCGTCTCGTTCTCAACCTGAGGCGTCTCAAATCAAAACTAAGATGTCTCAAGTCAAAATCAATCAGCAGCTTACCGTTAGCGCGTGGATAAAATCTTATTCATTTGAGGCGACTCAGATCACAACTGAGGCGTCTTAGGTCCACGTCAGCGCAATGGTAAAGTAATTTTTTGGGATATACATAACCCCTAAAAGCTAGGATTAAAGATCAACAACTTGTATACAATTTCTAGTTTCTTTTCTGAGCTTTCCAATGTCTGTAATAGGCTTCTCCGTCTGCAACCAAGGAGATCTTTTAGTGGAGCTTTCAACTATCTTGGATTAGCAACCACCCCGACTGCAACTCAGTAAATAATAACTTCATCTTTTTAGTTGTTGTTATTGTTTATATTTTTTAACTACTGAAAACTAACATCTATCTTTATAAAAGAAGAAAAGATTTAGTTCTAACCTACAGGACAATTCACCCCCCCTCTTATCGTCGGCCAACGGTCCTACAAGTGGTATCACAGTAGGACGCTCCAGAAGGACTAATCGCCAACTAAACCAAATTACAAATGGCCAGATCAAGCATCTACCCACTAAAGTTTGAGGGGGAGTTCGCGACATGAAAGCGAAAAATGGAGGTATTCTTTAGAACAGATTTTGAAATTTTATTAATTATAAAATATGATTTTGAAGTACCAATAGACAAGAACGACAAAATAAAAGAAGCGAATCTCTGAAGTAAGAAATAACAATCAGATTCTATAGCCAATGCAAAGGCAGAATTCCACTTATGATAGTACTACCACCTCAAGAAGTCAACCACATCGGCGAATACAACCCTGCAAAAGAACTCTGAGAGAAATTCTTAAAACTTCATAAAGGCACGTCAGAAGCCAAGTTAGCAAGAAGAGACCTCCTCCGGAACCAGCTAACCAATCTCTAGATGAAGTAAGAAGAAATGGTGGTCGAACTTCATACAAAGATTAAAGAATTAATCTCCGGACTCACCAAACTCGTGAATCAGTAACAATCATGACTCAATCCGATACACTCTCAATGCCTGCCCAAGAACTCAGGAGTGGACTTCAATAGTATATGTCTACTACATATCAAAAGACTGGAGATAAGTAATCCTAGAAGAAATATTTTCGACTTTTGCATTACATGAATTTCGATATGCAGGATCAAGAAAAGAAAAGATGGACAATATCACCCTAAACACGAGGAGGATCGAACTAGATTTGAAGACTTTGGCCGACGAAGATGAAATAATATTCGTGGTAAGGAAATTAAATAAAATGTTTAAATCTAACAAGTTTTCCAAGTCGCAGGGCAAGAAACGTTCTCTAAGAAAAAGACAAGTCAAATGCTACCATTATGATGAAGAAGGTCACATTAAAAAGCAATACCCCAAATTGAAGAATAAAAAGAAAGAAAAAGGAAACAAGTCCAAGTACAAGAATTTAAAAGCAACGTGGGATGATACATCATTAGATTAATCCGTGATCGAAGCCTAGGTCGGACTTCCGCTTATGGCAAGTCATCAAAAGGATGACGAAGCAACCACCTCCAAAATGAGCATCGATGAAGGGCGAGATTCGACAAAAGAGAGCAGTGATGAAGAAGTAATATTCAGTTTCAGACACGACGATATGGTAAGTGAGGTATGCAAACTTCCTCCTAACAAACTGTATTTTGATATTAGATCTGTGCTTAGGAGTTTATGTAAATTAAGGACAAAAAATATAGATTTGAAAAAGAAATTAGCCTTTCAAGTCCTTTAGAATTATATGAACAGTTAAAAATTAAAAATGCAAAACTAAAAGGAACAAATAGAGAATCTAGAAAAAGATTTTGCATGCTTAAATATTTCTTATGTGAAAAATAATATTAGATATTTTGTAGGACTAAATTAGTAATTGAGAAACAATATGAGCCAAATTATAAAAGTATCCAAGAATTATATTCTATCAAAATTTTATCAACACTGTAGGGTAGGAGTTTCTATTGGATTCAAAATCAATTTAAACTGTTAAATATTTTTTTTTAACAAATTGCTCTTAACATTTTTTGATTATTAGAAAATCCAAATCAAATAGTAATATTTAAAGATAATTCATTTTAAATTTTTTATATGTACAAAGTTCTTATCTAGTTACTGTAATTTTTTAGAATTTTTTTAAAATATTTGATGAATTTCATGATTTTTTTCAAAAAACAACTTTCTAATTTTAAAAATAATTAGAAATTTATTTTGGAAAGTCTGATTTTTCAGCATCTGAACGTTTTATTTGACCAATTCAAAAAATTAGGAGAATTTTTTGAGGTTAATATCTAATTTTAAAATGATTTTTGTTGAAAATTATTTTTTGATTAAAATCATTGTTTTCAAACTCAAAAAGTTTATTTTAATTTGAAAATTTTTATACTGTTGAGTTCATTGATTTTCCACTTTGACAAAATTTTGAAAATTTTCTAACAGTTAAATACATTTTTATGATTTTTTATTCCAAAATCATTTTTTTATTGATAAATACTTTTAAAAAATCTTTTTGACAATACCAATTTTTTGAGATTTGTACTTGAACTTCATGAAAAATTATCAAAATTTTTGAATGTACAAATCCTCTTAAACAAAATTATTTTCAAAATTCACTTAATGTGTTGGTTTTTTATGTTTTTTCTAAATATATTTTTTATTCTATTTTTTGATATGATAAAAAGAGAGAGTGATAAAAATTAAATTAAGGAGAGGTCAATTGGTTGAAATTTATTTGCATTATCCTTTTTATGCTATATTGCATTATTTATTACATGGTTACCCTCCGAGTCTCCATGTAAATCAGCCCCTAGTTACATCTTGTTATTTAAAGATTTATTTTTTTTTAATTTCATAATGGATGTGCTATGATATTAATTAGTTTGTTAATCCTTTAGCATATATTATATCGTCTGCAATTATATTATTTAACAAGATTTTTTTGAAATGAATTTATTTAATAATTATTTCAATTTTATACTTATAAATATATATTATTACAATCTTCCATATTTAATCTAATAGAAATTTATAATTTAAGAAATTCCTAATGCGTGGAAATTATCGATTTTTAAAATTCATATATTAACACAATATTCATTAAGTTATATTAATTTTCATATTGAAAGTTTAATTTGAAATAAAGATGTAGGATATCGATCTTGTACCGTCGCATGCTAAGCAAATATAGTATTATGTAGGATATCGATTTTATTATTACAATCTACCATTTAAGCTACATCTTTATAATTTAAGAATTTATTTTTTAATTCCATAATTGATGTACTATATTATTAATTAGTTTGTTAATATATTCGTATATATTATATTATATCGTCGGCAAATATATTATTTAACAAAACCCTTTTGAAATGAATTTATTTAATAATTATTTCAATTCTTTACTTATAAATATATATTATTACAATTTAATCTAATAAAAAAATTATAATTTATGAAATTTCTCATCACGAAAATATAAATTTTTAAAAATTCTTATATTAATACAATACTACAATAGTCATTAGAAGTTTCATTAATTTTTGTGTTGAAATTTTAATTGTCCTGTACGTGCATACATTAGATCACATTTGTGAAGATTTATATATATAATAGTTATTAAGTTGCATTAATTTCGGTGTTGAAAGTTTAATTTTCCATATGCATTACCGCATATGTCAGTGTATAAAATTTTCAACCACCCCAAAATCAGATGCATAAGTGTATTTGTGAAAATTCTGTGCGTAAAATTTTCAAAAATAATAGAGATGCGGATTATCAATTCACATACCTCTTGCATGTTGAGTGAGTGTTCTATCATCTGAATTATATCGCCATTAATTTACCCTAGGGGTTATGGTATCCTAGGGGCTCATATTTATGTCATACATAAACTTAGTTTACGTGAAAATTATTCAAATTTATTGTGCAGTTAGTCCTCTCTATTTCAATTTAAATACGCTGATAATTGTGATTCTATTTGTAAAGAAGGTTATAATCGAAAGATACCAAAAGGTCCGTTGACGTTGACTTCTACATTCAAAAACCGGAGATGTGTCCCAACCAGGCGACCATCAAGATCTAATCCACGCTACGTTGACCTCCATTTTTCTAATAGTTTGTTTTTAACATTCCTCATTAAAACAAATATTATCGACATTTTTTACTTCCTTATCTGATGAGGCAATTGTAGAGCATGTTTGACGGCTGAGACTTCGAATTGTATCATTTTTATGTCCACAACTTTAAGTAAAGTTAATGAAAATGACTGCCACTTTTTTTTTTAATGGAACGTCTGTAATCATTTATAATTATATAAATATGTATTAGTTATTTATTAACAATTAGATAAGTATAAAATCTAAAACGTAAATTATAATCTGAATAGCAGCTCCCCCTAATGACACCATCCCAAGAACATCAACTTGAACATGCGTACCCACACATCACCTATCCTATACGTGGCAGGATACACACCCTATTCTGCCTTAACAATAGCGGGGCCCGCACGACCTCTGGGATTGATTGTGGCGTGTCAGATTTTCATATGTTAGAGTTCCCGTCGGCTGTTTGAGATGATGCGACGAAGAAATACCTAATATCTTTCGCAATTTCCTTTTTTGTTCTTTACTTTGGATTACAGTTGCGAGGAACCCGTGTGGCTCCCGCACTGACTATTCAATTGAGGACAGGGGTGCGATGATGGGTGAGTAAACTTTGTGCGAGTAAACTCCACTGCGCAATCCTCTCGATTATGTTCCCATACCCACGAAACAAACGCGACCGCTCTTCTTCTCCCCTCCTCGCTGCTCGCGTCTTCGCGTGCGCCATTGAGAATCCACTGTTGCAGCTTCGTTCCCGCGGCGGAAAGCAAGACAAGTGAAGCCGAAAGCTGTTTGCATTCTCCCTTTACTTCTCCTCCACTCTTTCCCCTTTCTGCTCCAATCAGGAGGCGAAATCTACCGAAAAGACGCCATTTTTCTGTGCCCTTGGCGCTCGTGCGCAGGCGTTGACTCTTCCGGGAGGCTTCTGAAAGTCATGCTTGATCGACCATGGTGAGCGACTGTCGTTCCCTTTTGTTATCGGTTTGCTTCTGACCAAAAGATCATGTTTTGGGGACCGGGGTTGCTGCTATCAAACATTCTACGATTCTATCGCAGATTTAAGCAACCGTTCAGTGTTTTAGTTTCTGTGTTGTGGGCCTGATCATTAGTTTTCATCTATGCCAGTCGTTTGTACATGTGATTTTATGGTTTGTAAAAGTGACTATATTTTTTCCGAATCAATTCTCTGTTCAGTTCAATAAAGTTGAAAAAGGGAACTCTGGTATTGGGTTGTTGCATCAGTGACTGTTTTTGCTCTGAATTTACAAAAGTTAAAATTGATTAACATTTTCTTGTCTGAAAGTTTTGCAGAAGAATTACACGCGAAGTCAAATCGTATTTCTTTTGTAGCAATCTTGTGCCGCGGATGTTAGTGACTTTGTTGCAACGTTGGTAGCGACGATGTCTATCATTGTTTACTGTTCAATTCTCGACATAAAATCTAGTAACTTTATTGATGGTTTTACAAGGATTTCTATCCTTAATTTATCTTTTATGATATCCCGTCTTTGGAATCTAGTAGATGAATTCTAGATTAATAATTTCTAGTACGTTAATGTTTTCCCCTAAAAACTTATGGCAGGCGCCTCTAATCACAGACCACTCAAGCCGGAGACTTTGCTATTGTAGCATCTGGAATGTAGCTGCTTTCCTCTCTTTCTTCTTCATCATTGGAACCGCCTATATTGCAACTGATTACAAGGAGGTTTGATTCTTTTTTCCTTACCATTTCATTATTGGTTTTATCTGAACATTCTCAGTTTTGCCTTGAATTTACCTGAAAATCTGGATGCATAGACTTATTTTAATTTGATAGAATGATTTTTCCATCACAAATATTGCTTTTCATGTCCATGAAGTTCTTAGACTCCATCATTTAAGTCGGATTGTAGCACATTTTGTGAGCTCTTGCATTTTCTATTAACTTGTAGCCACACTTATCATTCTTCTTTTTTTTAGAAAATGATGGCTGGCTCACCAACTGGCTTTGCAAACATCACCCAAAGCTTTTCGAGGAAGAGTACATTGAACTTGGAGTCCACTCAATCTGACTTATGCAAGGTTTTCTTTCCAGGACTCCTCAAATTTAAAAAAAGCAATTGCACATTAAATTACCTTTTCTTTATTTTAGTCTTAAACTCATTAAGATTGTTATATTCCGTGTGTGTTCTGATTATTTAGTTTACGTGGTTTTTAGAGTCCTTGTAAGGCATCAGGGGCTGAACCACTACCCAAAGGAATTATTAGCCAGACATCAGACATGGAAATGGTGCCTCTTTGGGGTGCTCCAAAAAAAAAGGTTTGCTTCCTGTTGATTTCATTAGTGTAGTTGACTGTCTTCTAGGTTTAATTTTAGATTCCTTGAGTTGTTAATCAGAGATAAGGTGTTCAAGGACAAGTTTTTATGTGAAAAGTTATTAAGTATGATGTTGTTTTGAGCTACTATTTACCATCTAAGCTATTATATATTTGGTTGATAATTTTCTTTTTTTGCATCAATCTAAATGAAGTTCCTAATGAATGTTTAGTACTTTTAAGCTTTAAGATAAGTACTGGACAAAATCATGTGGTCGTCGATCAATTTCATAATTGATACAGATTATTATCTTTTATGACTAAATACAACTTCTAGCATACATACATTGATTTACCATTAATAGTGATTTTTATGATAATTCTTTTTGCAAAACTTGAAACAGAAAATTACAAGCTCACAGAAGAATTTATTGGCAATGGCAGTTGGTATAAAGCAAAAAGAAACTGTGGATAAAATTGTAATGAAGGTAAAATAATATCCACTGCCTCACATTCCTCGTGTGTATGGATCTTCTTCAGTCACTCTCTTCTTTCTCATTATAGTTTGCTTCGTGTAAATGCACGGTAATGCTCTTTCACTATGATGGTATTGTTGACAAATGGAAAGATCTACAATGGAGTGACAGTGTTTTGCATATTTCTGCAATCAATCAAACAAAATGGTTGGTGTCTCCCAACTTATACTTAGAGTTTTATCTTTTGTATTTTGTCTATCCTAAAATCAGTAACGTGTTCTGAAGGTGGTTTGCAAAACGTTTCTTACATCCAGACATGGTTGCACCATACAAGTACATATTCTTATGGGACGAGGACCTCGGAGTGGAAAATTTTCATCCTCAAAGGTTACTGTTGCTCTTTGTTATTTCTCTGTTTATTGATTACTTAAAACTAGGATGATCAGCATCTTAATGGTCGATAGCTTGCTCTTATAGCTTAACAATTACGTCATCTTGGACTAGCTGTCGATAACTTCTTTTGACTAGTCACATTCTGCCTAGTATAATACTTATCTATTTTTCATTTTTTATGTAGTTAGAAATTTTAATTGTATTTTTCTTTTAAAAAATATTGCTAGTTATGATTCACTGACTTCTTGAGATTTTCTAATTTGATTATTCAAGATTGATTTGAAACTTTTTAAGAAGAATTTTATATAGGAATGTTGTATGAATTGGATAACTCTTCAGATATTTGACAATTGTGGAGAGGGAAGGCTTGGAGATATCGCAACCTGCTCTTGATCCTGCAAAATCAGCTAGGGTTCACCACCAAATTACTGCACGTCAGAATCATGGAGATGTACACAGGTGATGGCTTCTTTTTTAGCCAATACTTGCATATTCAGTTTGGCTGTGACATTTTGTACTTTTAGTTTTTGTTCTTGTAGTAGCTGAAAATTATGAGAAGTAATTTTTTCAATTAACAGAAGAATCTTCAAGTTAAATGGCGGAGGAAGATGCTACAGGAACAGTACTGCCCCACCTTGTACTGGGTGAATTCCTTTCTCACTTTATATTTTTCGTAAATTGTATTAACTAGGCACATTTACATATTTGTAGGTCTTGTTTGGCAATTGAAAATTTCTATTAGAAAATAACATAAAGTCATTAAAAAATTAAAAAGGAAAAAAATATTTACCACGTCATTCACCTCTAATAAATTTAAATGTGCTAAAAAAGTCTCTAAGTTCTTATTTTATTCTTCTTTTCAACGTTTAAATTCTATTTCTAAGAAACAAGAAAAGTAGGAAATAAATGTGTTACTATCCTCTATCCGAACGAATGAAAACATAGAACTTGGAAGGAAGTTTTGAATTAGGCAGACTGATTTTGAGAACTCAGAATTTCAGATGACATCTTAGGTATGGTGTTCCAAGTGTTGAGCTTAGCCAACCCTTTAAATAACTTTTTCCCAACGTTGATCTTAGTGACATGATACAAGGCTTGTGTAATAAGTTGATACGTGGCTCATTGGAATTTTGAAGTTAAATATCTGTGGTGAGAGCAAATGGTTGGAATATCGACACCAATTGACGCTAGTTGCTATAGTTAGAATTGCTCGTTAAGCGGATAAGTAGATGATTGCATATGTTTGATTTATGTATTCATGTATGTAACTATTGACAGACTTTGTATTGGCTTATATTTCCATCTACTGGTAGAATAAAGGCCACACTTTCAAATATAGACTCAATCATAGATTAGATACTTCCTAAATGAATCTTTTATAAAATTTTTCTGTGAAGTTTGACCCTTCAATAATATAAAAGTGCAGCGTGATAAGTATTTTTAGCTGCATGTTATACAAGGGTGACCCATCTAATGGGATAAGGCTTGGTTGTTATTGTTATCGTTGTATGCTATAAAGGGCGTCAAAAGTCAATCTTGCTGAAAAATGCTAGCTGATAGTGTCAGACAACAAGTCATCGCTTAGCTAATATCTTCATGTGAGGTATATTCACACATCAAAGCAATCCTAGGGTTATAAATGAACAGAATATTCATATTCATGAATAAGCTCCATACTATTAGAGCAAAAGGTGATATTGCTCATCCCAAGCGATTTAGTATCGCCGGTCCTATAACAAGATATAGACAGGTAAATCAGAGAGGGCATTTTGCCTTAGCGCAACGACCCTTTACATGGGAGAGGATAAATCACAGGGGAGCATTTTGCCCTAGCATAGCGACTTTTTGCATGGAGTCAGACACCCAACGAGGTATTTTGCATCCGCCGGAAATTGACCTAAGACCTTTTGGAGCAAATGCCTATGTAGGTACCAACTGCGTTAACCCGTGGGGACAAATAAGCTTGATACTAAACTTGCCAAGAGTTCATTTGTGTTCATTGTAAAAAAATATAAAATAATAAATTTATGTTTTAAACGAACATGCTTAAAAAATAGAAGCTTTACTCACTCATCTTCATTTTCCCCCCTCCTGACTGTTAAATAAATATTTGCTTTCTTGTATGTTTACCACCTCCATTACTGAGAGATTCTGCTATTGCAGGTGGATAGAAATGATGGCTCCTGTTTTCTCTAGGGCTTCTTGGCGTTGTGTGTGGCATATGATACAAGTGCGTGGAAATATCTTGTTTCTTTATCTGCTTGAGTGTTTGTATATTTTGGGAAATTATTTACTAATCTATTTTCAATTGTTTGTAGAGTGACTTGATTCATGCTTGGGGTCTGGATTTGAAACTTGGTTATTGTGCTCAGGTAAATTTCCATTAGAACTTGGAGTATTCCAAGTTTTCTTTCTGTGTGTATTAGTAGTCTAAGCTCATTGCTGGTAGGGTGACCGGGTCAAAAATATCGGAGTGGTGGATGGCGAATACATAGTTCACAAGGCACTTCCTACGCTTGGTGGGTTTGACAAGAAAGAGGTAGGCGACATAACAAATAATTTTCGTTCTTTAACTATTTTAAATAAGATTTTTTAGTCTCCTCTATTACTTATACCTTCAACGAATGTTTTTGTCTGTTCATGGTCTAAATATTCATTCTTTTTTCGTCGATGATGCTTAACATTGTTTCATATAACCCAATCCTTCATTCTATTACTTTTTTTTTCCCAGATGATAAGTTTCTAACTTGTATGCCTGCACTTTCAGATATCCCCTGGTAAACATGCAACTAACGATAGATTTGCAGTAAGCAATCTGAATTCGATATGTTTGGCATTTTCATTATCTCTTCTCTGTTAAGTTAGACTTGAGCTCTGTGCAGGTAAGAATACGATCGTCTATTGAATTGAAGATCTTTAAAGAGCGATGGAGAGAAGCTGTAAGAGGAGATAATTGCTGGACGGATCCATACCGTGAATGAACCTACTAAACCAAGGATATAGAAAGTTTTCATATATCTTGACCTGAGCTAGCAAAATATGGAACAAAATCATCTGCATAGGAGTATATCAACAAATTATTTATTGTCACATTTGTGGCACTGAAATTGCTGTACAGTTTGTTATATCAACTACATGACAATCCAAATACAAAGATAGATAATGTATGATCCCACTTGTTCGTGGATGAGTTGATACATAATGAAATTATGTTATATGTATGGCTTTTAGATTCATAATCATGTTGGATACTCTAACCCCTAATGAAATGCATTAACAAGATTACCGACAACGTAAGATGCAGAATATAATCGTAGGTTGTGAGTTTTTTGACGTAGCGTAGCAGCTACCGCACTTCACAAATTGAGCAGTAGAGAAGGATGAGAGTAGGTGAGGTTATGAGAGTAGATGATTGCATCGCCTCGGATCTTGAGCTTTACTTTATAAATTTTGACTGAACCATTTTTGATCAACCAACCATCAAAAAATCCCCGGGTTTGTGTCCAGGTTTAGGATCTGTCCAGATCGAATGTTCCACAAAATCTGCTTGATTGGTGGACTGATTCTCCTTATCAAACATTAGAATTTTCTTTCCTGCTCGATCCGATCTTATCTAATCTGTCTTTATCATATGTATTCGGTCAACCGACTTCATATTCGATCGACTGAACCCTTGAATTTTCTTTGTTAACAGATTTGATCATATCCAATCCTTGGTTACTAAATGGGTTTGGTATTGTCCTCATTATTAGTCGATTGAACATTTATTTCTTTTTTGGAACATTTATTTCCTTTTTTGCTGGATCCAAATTGATGTGTGCCTATCTACTCAGATAGGTTCGCCAAACCACCATGTTCAATGGACCGAACCCTTCGGCCAATCTAAGTCTTTGTTTATCAACAAAATAATGTTAAACAATTGACATTCTAAATATAATAATCCTGCAAAACAATTAGAAATATATAAATGTATGCATGAATTCATCAAATATTGAAGGTTGTCTGATCTCGACTTAGAAAATCTCGTTGATTTTTTGAATCGGATCAATACCTAAAGTTGTCCCAACTGGGACGCATCCTCACTGCCTTTAGGAACGAAAGGTCTTCCAAGACTTACCTTACTTACCTGCTAAATATTTAGTCCTCCAGATCTGTTTGCCCTTCTATGCTCAGTGTCAGATCAATTGATCCACTAAGACTTTCCTACAACACCAAATTAGCACAATAAATAGAAGCAATAAAGTAAAACAATATACTTCAATTTACCAAATATGTTGGCCCGGTCCACCATGCACGGTCAACACCTTATTTCGGTCACACTTTTTTGGAGTTCACTCCTTCAAGAATTCTCACTACCTAGGGTTTTCCTTTGCTTGGGGTTCACTCCTCCGAGACTTTTCACTACCTAAGGTTCATTCACTTCAGGTGCATTTGATTCAAGTTATCATGCATAACTAAGGTTACGAGGAATAAAACATAATCAAGGTAATTACTAATGTTGTTTGGTTCAACTTTGAAATATACTAACCAAGGTGTCTAGTTCCCCTCCTGCTCTCGCGATGGAGCAAAGGAAGTCCTGGTCAACGAACATAAACCACCAAAAGAACTTCTCCCCCTCTACCCAACTAGACCCGACCCAGACCCGTAATCAGGGCAACGAGCCTGTTGCCCGTTGACCAAATTCACCGAGCCGAACCGTAACCAGCCGGTTGGGTCTCGAGCCATTTATAGTTCAATCAGCTCATTAACCATGAATCGGTGATTCACGGCTGGTTCAGCTATTTTTTTTAAATTTATAGATGAATATTTTTAATAAATTAAAATGAATTGTATTGGTGAGGGATTGAATCTCTTCATAGAAGGTGAAGTATCCTAACCAATTGGACTATATCAAACTGTTATTCATATGTATTAGTTAATTATTAGGAAAATTCTTAATTTAGTCCCTCATTTTTTGACTCGGTCCTAATATCGTCCCTTATTTTTCAATTGACCCAATTTAATCCTCCTATTTTTGAACGTTTTCTCAAATCGATCCTTCTGTCTAAATTCCTGTTAAAATAGATGGGAAGACTTATTTAATCGGTGAAGGTGACCTATTACATAGGTTGATTTTATTGCCGACTTCCCCCAGTGACCTAGTCCCGCAACGTCCTCCGTCTTCCCCCATCTATGTAAGGAAGTGGAGGTAGCGTCTTCTTGCTGTTGTTGTCATTCTTTCTCCTCTTTACTTTGATTTCACCCTCTAACGGGTCTTCCTTAGTCTCTCATCATTTTCTCTTGGTTATTTTCTTTTCCAAGCAGAGTGATAAAGAGTGGGTGAAGAACTCAAGCTTCCGAACATTGTAGAGTATTTTATTCTCCGTGAAGTAGATTTGTTGATATTATGCTTACTCTCCCTTATATAATGACTCAACGTAGTAAATCTTGCTTGAATCACACTCTAAATTATAGTAAGATATACACATATGAAGTACTTACTTTTTGCTCATTTACTATGTTAATTTTCATTAATTTATTGAGTTGTTAATTATTAATTGTGCATATTTTTCTAGGACTTGATGGTCTACCGGATTGCCTTACAATTAAGCTATATTATATGGGGAGATGAAATCTAGTCTTCATGACAAAGAATATATTGGTGGACAATTCGATTATTTTGACTATGTTGATAGGGATATTTTAGGGATGATTGAATTGTGGGGTTATGCGGAGGATGTAGGATGTAAAGACAAGTAGTCTATTTTAACATAAATTTGGAGAAACATTGAAAGATGGAAGATATTTGGAAAAGGACATCGATGCTTTGGGCATTATCTCCCATATTCCTAGTAATTATGAGGTTGAAATATACATTGAACAGAATGATAGTGTGAGTAGTTAGACCAGGTGTGGAGCATACTGATAAGGATGGAGATAGGTATCGGGGAATCTGAGATACATAATGCTGACGATGAAGATGTTGATGAATTTGAATAAAGTGATTACGATTTTGATGAAAATGATAAGTTGTTTGAAACTTTTGCGGATTATGATGCAGGAGTTAGTAAAGAGAAAGACATGACTAATGATGGATGCATATCTGATGAGTTGCTTCATATGATGCAACAATATGAAGGGCATGTTGATTGTGTGAATGATGATGGATTTGGGAATCTATTGACTTATGATGATGATGATGATGATGATAATGATGATGATGAAATACGAGATTTTCCTATTTATGATAAGGAGTTTAATTCTGAAATCCTACAATTGAAGCGTAGACTATGCTCGTTGATTCAAGCAATACCTTGATTGTCCTGTGAGCCTCGTGACATCTCAGTTGTATCGACAAACTTGAGCAACCTTGGAGGAATTGGAACTGGTGGGCCGCCTGGGTACACAGCTAAGTTGATGTTCACGTCTGCTGGCCTTGGCGGAGGTTTCTGGATAGCCATGGAGAAATGAGTGCTCATGAGTGTTGAAAAGAGCCCAAACTTTTGCACCAAGTTTGGAGACCCATCCCACTCAGGATCTTTGACCAACATACATTAGAAACCGACGAGAACTGGAGGCGAAGGAAAAGGACTTTCTTTAGACCATGATACTCTACATGCAACTAAGCCTCGGTGGCAATTGAAAGATCATCATCAGGTTCAACAGGAGTTGTACAGACATGAGAAATGTGCTGCCAAGAAACAGGCTCGTAGTACTTTGGTCATGAGAATCGATACAAAAGTGGTTACTTGCATTGTCACGAAGCGAAAAAATTATGGACGAGAGCAAAGGTGTTGCGGATGGGTTGCTAATCTATTACACCATAACTAATAGATCACTCAGTTGCGTGATACAACACAAATATTGTTCAACTCCAAACCATAACTAATATTCAGTTTGATAATGAGTGATACAACACAAATATTAATATCTGATAACAACATTAACCCATAACACAATTGAGTAGTAGTAATAACAAGTTTAGTCATCATCACAAGTGCAAGGATTCCATCTTTTCAAATATCTTTGCAACTCTTGCTGCGTGATTGTGATTCTCACATTCTAACTCCAAATGAGCATCCCGTAGCTTAGCAATTTTTTCAGATTCATTAGGTACTGTACTTGAACTTGAACTGGAATTTGAAGCTGAAGTCGAAGAATTGTTGTCACCGAAAGCAATGAAGTAGTTGCAGGTGTTTCGACTGTTTCTTCAATGCATCATAATCTTTCTCCGCCTCTTCTCTGCTCCAATATGATTTGTGTGAAGCGCCACTAAATTTATTCACTTCATTATGTGTTTTGCCCAACTATCATAAATATCATGTTTACGTCCAACAAACACAACATATGATTTGCCCTACATTAGAAATAAATTTAAAAGAGCATTATTTCCAATGAGCAAAAATATAAATTACATTAAAAGATTAAAATTTTCAAAAGCTCACCATTTTAACTCGAGTCACCTTAACAAGTCCAACTATGCCTGAATAATATAGTCAATATTCCATGTTTAGAATATTTAAATGTAGATAAAAAACCATAATACTATAACAAAATAATGACCAAAATTACTTATAATGGTGCTTAATGAGGTAATAAAACTACAAAGGAGGGAGTATATGACATTGTGATCAAACTTTCAACTCTACAAACTTTTAAAGCTTCGTTTTAGCACTTCGAGAATACAATAAGATATCTCAACAGAACACTGCAACATACACCGAATTCTTAGAGGACTGGAAATTTTTACTAGTAATTCTGAGTGTGAAACTTGATTCACATATGGAAAACCAACAAGAACAAAGTAAAAAATATCATGAAAAAAAATAAATAAAGAAGAAGAAAACTTGCCTATTTTGGGAAAAGAGAGGAACAAATCGATTAAAGGCTTAGGATTTGTTAATGTTGGGAAAGAGTTGCAAAAAGTTGACACAGAGGTTAAATTTACATAAAACAGAAGATATGATCTAAAAAAATTGAGAAAGTGATTACGAGAAGAAGCAAGTCCTGCTCAGATCTCTTATTCCTACCTTTTCTATGCGATCACCTGAAATTTGAGGAGAAAATGTTTAAAATGAAATACAATGAGGAAATTTAGCGAGTTTACTTGAAAGAGCTAAAAAATTTGAGCATGATCGATGAACAATTTGAGCCCATACTTTTGAAAGAAAACAGACGCTACCTCCACTTCCTTACATCGATGGGGGAAGACGGAGGACATTGCGGGACTAGATCACTAGGGGAACAAGTCGGCAATAAAATCAACCTATATAATAGGTCACCTCTACCAGTTAAACAAGTCTTTCTGTCTATTTTAACAGGGATTTAGATGGAAGGATCAATTTGGGAAATGTTCGAAAATAGGAGGACTAAATTGGGTCAATTGAAAAATGAGAGACGACATTGGGACTGAGTCAAAAAAATGAGGGACTAAATTAGGAATTTTCCTGTTAATTATTTAATAACTAACTATAATTTTTTTATAAGAATGAGAAAGTAAATATTGTTTTTTAACCGTTGAGATTACTTAAATTTTTTTATTAATAATTATGATTTAGTATCCATTATTTTCTAAATTCTAGAAATAAGAAGTCATTTCATTATTTTTACACCATCTTCGTTAACAATTAAAAAAATCTAACTAATGATTTATTAATAATGTCACTTCATAAGATAATAGAGTAAAAAGGTAAAAAACTACATAGATTTAATTCTTCTATATCCTAAGGAAATACATAGACAACTTAAATAAGTATAAGTTTTTTTTATAAATTTATAATTTTAATTTTTTAATATAATAATCTTGAACCATAACGAACCGTGCACGAACGTAATTCGACGATTCTGAATCATTAATCATAATCATCTTGGATGGTTAAGGTTAAGGGTCAACCCCCTAAGAACAATCGAACCGACAGTTCCAAATCGTCGAACCGTGGATTTCGTACTGAGGTACGGGTCTATACCCAACACAACGACCAACATAGATCGCCAAGATCTACCTCTCCATCCACCCACCCTACGATAACGTTTGGCTTGGAGGAAGTCAACACCTGAGGGCCGATAACCTCGCTATTTATCTGAGAAGGAGAGAGAGAGAGCATCAACTCTCTGCCTACCGTTCGTTGTCGTTTCCCTCTTCTTCTGCCGCTGGTTCAACACCATCTTCAGAAGAGGGCAGCAGAAGAAGAATGGATCAGTAGCAATAGCAGCTGATCATGGTTATTCTCAACTCAACGGAATCATGCCCCTTTGAGTCCCTAATCAGCTAGTTGATGCCCGCCTCCAACAAGCAACATTCCAGGCCGAGTCCGTCTTCAACCTCTACCACGACCTATACCTGGGCATCCTAGCACTTAAGCTCACCTCCATCCTCCACTCCTCCCCGTGCTTGGCTTCCATGCCATCTCCATCATCCTCCTCCACAAGCTCACTCATCATGACTCTAGTGCTCCCTTCTGGCTCCGCCTCTCCCTATCCTCCCAGACTTCCCTCAAGTCCCTCCTGCTCCTCATCCTCTGTTGGATATCTTGGATATCTATTGTGAATGGAAGAGGAGGTAGTGGGACTTTAGTCCCACATTGGAACTTTCCATTCATACCTATAGTGAATGGAAAAGAGGTGGTGGAACTTTAGTCCCACATTGGAACTTTCTAGTGAGTAGAAAGTGAGGAGGAAAATAAAGGGACTCCCTTGTGAGTGGGGCTTTAGTCCCACATTGGGAGTTTTAAAGTAAAATGTTTGGTTTATATTGTATCACAAGCATGGTAGTTGTGAACAAATGCTAGGGGAGAGGCTCTCTCTCACGCGTGGGTGAGCAGGGGGGTGCAAATCCAGGGCCCGGATTTGTACTGAACCAAGTGAACTCGTGTGCGTGCACGACCCACGCACGTCGAATGTCCGACCGGTCGGGGCAAAATTTGTCCAAGCAGATGAACCAATATTTTGTAAAAATTGATTTTTGCTCACCCCCAGACGTTTGGATTTGGTCGGGTAAATGCCAGTAAATGACGATTAATTCGTCATTTAATTCTGCGGGGGTCTGAGCCTATAAAAGACACAGACGCTACGAAATTCTCCTCCACTCCACCTCGTTCCCGACCTCTGCCCGCTGATAGCAGTCGGGTACCTCTTCAGTTCGCCACGAGCAACGAGTGCTCCATTGTGCCCGTGGTCTGCTGTTGTATCCTAAGAGACAGAAGTCCATCTGAGCCTCGAAGCACCGCCGGAGGAGGACGAATCTGTTTCAAGGAAACTGCGCTGCGCAGGCCTCAGCAACTTCCCGGTCGGGAGACGTCCGACCACTGCTCGGGAGATCCCAGTCGGGAAACTCACTCGGGATCTTCACTCGGGAGCTCGAGAAACTGCTGCTAGAGAAGAAGGCAGCTCGGGCCACTCAACAGAGATAAGTTGAAATTAGTTTCTGTAATTTCAATTTACTATAAAATCTCGGATATTCCTCCAACAATCTTGAAACAAACTCGTTCTGTTGAGATGACCACGGAACGTGTTGAGGTGAAACAGACTCATCACCAGGCCCCCTCCGCCCCGATCAGGAATGTCCCGATCAACCATGGGGAAAAGCCAGAAAAGTTCACTGGGCTGAACTTCAAGAGGTGGCAGCAGAAGATGCTCTTCTACTTGACCACTCTCAATCTGGCTCGGTTCTTGACCGAGGACCCTCCCACGCAAGCTGAGGCTGCTGAGGTAGAGGCATGGACTCATTCTGAGTACCTATGCCGAAACTACATCCTCAACTGCCTGGCCGACTCGCTGTATGCTGTGTACAGCACGAAGAGAACAGCCAAAGAGCTATGGGAGTCCTTAGACAAGAAGTATAAGTCGGAGGACGCTGGGGCTAAAAAGTTCATCGTGGGCAGATTCTTGGACTACAAGATGGTTGACTCTAAGACTGTTATCAACCAAGTCCAGGAGCTTCAGGTGATCTTACATGAGATCCACTCAGAAGGTATGGTTCTGAGTGAAACCTTCCAAGTAGCAGCCATCATTGAGAAGCTGCCCCCCGGTTGGAAGGATTTCAAGAACTATACCTGAAGCACAAGCGGAAGGAGATGAACGTGGAGGAACTTGTTGTGAGACTTCGCATCGAAGAAGACAACAAGGGTTCAGAGAGAAAGATGTTCTCTCAGGCTACTGTGAAAGCCAACGTGGTCAAGCACGGACAAAGCTCGAAACGGAAGAATTCTAAATCTTCCAAGCTGGGACCCAAAGGAGGCATCGCCAAGAAGTTCTCTGGGAAGTGCTACAACTGTGGCAAAGTGGGTCACAAGTCTTCAGAATGCAAGAAACCGAAGAAGAAGCAGGAGGCCAACTTGAACGAGGGACCAGAAATGGAAGACCTCTATGCCGTGGTCTCTGAACTAAACCTGGTGGGTTCAAACCCGCGGCAATGGTGGATTGATACTGGAGCCACCAGACATGTATGCTGCAATAAGGAGCTGCTCCACAATTTTGAAGAAATTAGTGGAGAGAAGCTGTTCATGGGGAACTCGGCAACCTCGGACATCATGGGCCAAGGGAAGGTGGTGCTGAAGATGACCTCGGGCAAGGACCTGACTCTCACCAATGTGCTGTATGTTCCGGAGATTCGAAAGAATCTAGTGTCCAGATCACTATTAAGCAAGCATGGCTTTCGCATTGTGTTTGAGTCCGACAGAGTTGTTCTGTCAAAGAAAGGAATGTTTGTAGGAAAGGGTTATGTATCTGATGGGCTGTTTAAGCTCAGTGTAATGGCCATTAGGCCTAAAATAAATAAAGGTGAAAGCTCTTCCGTTTATATGCTTGAGTCTTCTTATTTGTGGCATAGTAGACTAGGACATGTGAACTACGATGTGATTCGTAGATTAATAAACATGCAAAGCATACCTACATTCCACCTTGATCCGAAACACAAGTGTGAGACTTGTGTTGAAGCAAAGTTGACAAGGTCATCCTTTCAACACGTTGAAAGAAGTACCGAACCACCCGGCCTAATTCACACCGACATATGTGACCTTAAAGGCACACCGACACGTGGTGGGAATAAGTACTTCATCACTTTTGTTGATGATAACACAAAATACTGTTATGTGTATCTTCTCAAAAGCAATGATGAAGCTATAGAGAAATTCGTTCTCTATAAGAATGAGGTTGAAAACCAACTTAATAAAAAGATCAAGGTGGTTCGAAGTGACCGAGGTGGTGAATACGTATCACCATTCGCTGAGTTGTGTGCTGAACATGGGATCAGACACGAAACAACCGCTCCTTATACCCCTCAGCAGAATGGGATTACTGAGCGAAAGAATCGAACTCTTAAGGAGATGATGAATGCTCTTTTATTGAGCTCTGGACTGCCAGACTCCATGTGGGGGGAAGCTGTGTTAACAGCTAACTACCTTATGAATAAGGTCTCCCGGAATTAAATAGATAAGAGCCCTTATGAGTTATGGAATGGAAGACAACCATCCTACAAATACTTGCGAGTGTGGGGGTGTCTTGCCAAAGTTTTGGTGCCTGATCCGAAAAGGGTCAAGATAGGACCAAAAACTGTTGATTGCATATTTATTAGATATGCACACAACAGCAGTGCATATCGGTTTTGTGTGTATGAGTCACAATTACCGGATATACACAAGAACTCGATAATAGAATCGAGAAATGCCTCATTCTTCGAGCATGTGTTTCCATATAAGACCCGAGAGGATGCTAGCTCCTCAAAACGGGTGGAGGAAATGCTAGAGGAAGAAGAAGAGGATGATGAACCAGTAGAGGCTGCGCCTCGGCGGAGTAAGAGAGCTCGGGTGGAAAAATCTTATGGATCAGATTTTATCACTTTCATACTGGAAGGTGACCCCAGAGCTACTCAGAAGCTGTAAACTCTTCTGAGGGACCTCACTGGAAAGAGGCAATTGCATCTGAGATAGAATCTATCTTACAAAATCACACTTGGGAACTTGTGGACCTTCCTTCGGGGAGTAAACCATTAGGTTGCAAATGGATTTTTAAGAAGAAGATAAGATCAGATGACACAATTGACAAGTATAAAGCTAGGTTGGTAATTAAAGGTTACCGACAGAGAGAAGGCCTTGATTACTTTGATACATATTCTCCTGTGTCGAGAATAACGTCCATTAGAGTGTTGTTGGCTATTGCTGCTCTATGGAACCTGGAAATACATCAGATGGATGTAAAGACGGTCTTTCTAAATGGAAATTTAGAAGAAGAAATCTATATGGAGCAACCTGAGGGGTTTTCTGTGCCAGGACAGAATAACAAGGTTTGCAAATTGGTGAAGTCTTTATACAGCTTGAAGCAAGTTCCAAAGCAGTGGCATGAAAAATTTGATAATGCCATGCAAGAAGGTGGATTCAAAATCAATGAATGTGATAAATGTGTCTACTCGAAAGCTACTGAAGATGACTTTGTCATCTTATGCTTATATGTAGATGACATACTTATCATTGGGAGTAATGATAAGATAATCAAATCCACGAAAGACATGTTGAACTTAAGATTTGACATGAAAGACATGGGCCTAGCTGATGTGATTCTAGGAATCAAGATACTTAGAACAGCTGAAGGACTTGTTCTTAGTCAGTCTCACTACGTGGACAAGATTCTTGAGAAATTCACCAATGGTGATACTGCGTTGGCACGAACGCCGATAGATACGAGCCAACATCTATCGAAAAACCGAGGCGAAAGTATCTCTCAGGCAGAGTACGCTCGGGTGATTGGAAGTCTGATGTACTTGATGAATTATACAATACCAGACTTAGCCTACGCTGTAAGTAAACTGAGTAGATACACGAGTAACCCCGGTGTTGAGCACTGGAAAGGGATAACAAGAGTACTGAGGTACTTGAGATATACTCGTGGAAATGGACTACACTATATGAGATATCCTACTGTTATTGAAGGATACAGCGATGCGAGTTGGATATCTGATATAAAAGACTCGAAGTCTACGAGTGGTTATGTGTTCACTTTGGGAAGTGCAGCCATTTCATGAAAATCTTCTAAGCAAACCGTAATAACCAGATCCACGATGGAGTCTGAGTTTGTAGCTCTTGACAAATGTGGTGAAGAGGCTGAATGGTTACGACAATTCTTAGAAGATGTACCGAGATGGCCGAAATCCGTGCCGGCAATATGCATACATTGTGATAGTCAATCTACAATTGGCCGGGCACAAAGCCATCTGTACAATGGTAAGTCTAGACATATACGTCGAAGACACAATACCATTAGACAACTACTCTCAACTGGAGTTATCACTGTTGACTATGTGAAGTCAAAAGATAACTTAGCGGATCCGCTAACCAAAGGGTTAAATCGAGAGTTAGTTGCAAGCTCATCAAGGAGGATGGGTTTGATGCTGATAGAAAAAGTTGGTGCAAAGGAAACCCAACCTATGCAGACTGGAGATCCCAAGAACTAGGTTCAAAGGGACAACCTAATTGCACTGACAAAAGTGTTCACTGTGAGGGAATGACCCTTTGAAACGGTGAAGGATTGAGGTTAAGCATACGGCTTTTAATGATTCAATAGAGTTATGTGGAAAACTCTTAAGAGATCACCTATGTGAGAAAGAAGTGCGGCCGCTTCGAAGAGAATTGGAGGCACAATTCTTAGAACTTCTCGCAGAATCAGGCGTGTTCATGGCCAAGAACGAACACACCCATGAGAATTGAGGTGTATCAGGGAGAGTCCTGGGTGAGATGTGTCAATGCTTACATAAACGACAGCACAGTTCAAGGACATCGTGTCTACTGTCAGCCAGGAAGCAAATAGATCTTCACAAGGGAAGGTTCAAAGGGTAAAACCTACCTATCCTTTACATGACTCAACTGCTGAATGCTATCACCATGTTTCCATTCATGTAGGGGATTGTTGGATATCTTGGATATCTATTGTGAATGGAAGAGGAGGTGGTGGGACTTTAGTCCCACATTGGAACTTTCTAATGAGTAGAAAGTGAGGAGGAAAATAAAGGGACTCCCTTGTGAGTGGGTCTTTAGTCCCACATTGAGAGTTTTAAGGCAAAATGTTTGGTTTATATTGTATTACAAGCATGGTAGTTGTGAACAAATGCTAGGGGAGAGGCTCTCTCTCACGCGTGGGTGCGCAGGGGGGGTGCAAATCCAGGGCCCGGATTTGTACTGAACCAAGTAAACTCGTGTGCGTGCACAACCCGCGCACGTCGAATGTCCGACCGGTCGGGGCAAAATTTGTCCAAGCAGATGAACCAACATTTTGTAAAAATTGATTTTTGCTCAAATGTAACTGATGCATTAATTTTGATTAATGCGAGATCAGTAACCCCCAGACGTTTGGATCTGGTCGGGTAAATGCCAGTAAATGACGATTAATTCGTCATTTAATTCTGTGGGGGTCTGAGCCTATAAAAAGAGGCCGTGACCGGGAGCAAAAGACACAGACGCTACGAAATTCTCCTCCACTCCACCTCGTTCCCGACCTTTGCCCGCTGATAGCAGTCGGGTACCTCTTCAGTTCGCCACGAGCAACGAGTCCTCCGTTGTGCCCGTGGTCTGCTGTTGTATCCTGAGAGACAGAAGTTCATCTGAGCCTCGAAGCACCGCCGGAGGAGGACGAATCTGTTTCAAGGAAACTGCGCTGCGCAGGCCTCAGCAACTTCCCGGTCGGGAAACGTCCGACCACTGCTCGGGAGATCCCAGTCGGGAAACTCACTCGGCCATTCCGCTCGGGAGCTCGCTCGGCCGCTCGGGAGCTCGCTCTGCCATTCCACTCGGGAGCTCGCTCGGCCGCTCGGGAGCTCGCTCGGCCGCTCGGGAGCTCGCTCTGCCATTTCTCTCGGAGCTCACTCAGCCACTCGGGAACCTCACTCGGCCGGTCGGGAGTTCACTCGGCCACTCGGGAGAATCTGCTCGGGTCAGGAGATTCCACTCGGACCTCATTCGGCCACACTGGAATTTCGCTCGGCAGATCACCCTGCCACTCGGGAACCTCACTCGGGATCTTCACTCGGGAGCTCGGGAAACTGCTGCTAGAGAAGAAGGCAGCTCGGGCCACTCAACAGAGATAAGTTGAAATTAGTTTCTGTAATTTCAATTTACTGTAAAATCTCGAATATTCCTCCAACATCCTCCACTAGGAGCTTGATTGCCCGCTTCATTGCCAAGAAAGATCGATGCTCGACAAGAACTCGCAACAATCGTCGAGTGGGGAAAAAATCAAAAGGTAATTTTGTAAGAAATAATTTGTTTAATTCTGAAATCGTGGAAAACCTTACACTTACGAGGTAATCCAATTCCGGATTATATCCGCCATTTGCTGGCGTGACAGACATATTCTATCATTTAGAATCACTCATTATCTAAACCAAATAAAATTTTTGTTGATAACCTTGGATAAATAATCAAGGTTATTAACAATAACCTTGAATCAAACACAATCTAATTTTCTTCTAACTAAGATTTCACTTCTCTAAGACTTCTCACTATCTAGGGTTCACTCTCCTAGAGATTTTTTTTTACCAAACATCCAATCACCTTTAACTTATCTGGACTTTTCCTTTATCTAAGTCAACTTTGACCTGTTATGACTTCTATCTTTATCCGTCATCTCGTTAACCTTAACCCGACAGGACTTTTATCTTACTAGTCATCCAATTAACTGTGATCTAATTAGACTTTTCACTTTGCTATTCATATGATTAATTTTGACCAGATAAGACTTCTCGTCAATCTAAGTCAACTCTAATTAAACTCCATTAATATTATTAAATAAATGTCAAAATTCTAGAGATGGATTGCTCCAATCGAAAAGTTTTTCGTTTTAAAATTGTTAACCATTAGTATTTTACCCCAAAAAGCAAACAATGTAGTTTATTGTATTATGTTGTAAGCCAAAACTCATTGCACCGTGCATGGCCAAAAGGAATAATATTTAAACTGTTGCATCCTTGCGACTTCTATTTAATTTAATAGAAAACTCCATTACAGCAATACTTCAACACGTTACTTTCTTCATTACGTTACGTTATTCTTCATTACATTCTTCTTTCAGCAAAAAAAGATAATGATAATGAAGCTGGAGGAGGAGGAGGAGAAGAAGATTTCAGTAAACAACTCGATCGAGTTGACTAAAAAAATCCAAGAATCACATAGTATGCCACAAGAATAGGCAAAGAGACTAGCATCCCAAAAATCACCCTGCAAAATATATTAAGGAAATTAGGATTACATAAATTAATTTCTAAGTAATGGAGTATTCAGACAAATTAAATTTATATTCTAGTTTGAATGGAAACTTACGCAGTGCTGAGGACATCAGCATGCAACTGATATTCTCTTGCAAAAATAAAAGAAGTGATCGACTGAGGTAGTGCAGCCTGTTACATGAAAATTCAATTTCCAGTAATCAACTACAATATATAAAATGTACGTTTATTATGCTATACACTCGAGTCAAGTTGATGAACACGAGCAATAAGATAAGAATTACATATATAATGAAAACTCAACTCAAAGGTCTCAATTTGATTATCTCACATAAGATGTAATTAACTTTAATTTACTTACACTTAAAATCTTATCCGACACACAATTACCTGTATGATCGCTAGATGTAGGACTTCGCCGCGGAGACCAACGGCGATGGATCCGATGGCCATCGCCGCTGGTCCTGCGATGAACTTTAGTACCATTCCATAGGCTGTCAATCTCGGTCCACAGGCAAGTAGCTTCTCTTGTAATGCCATGAATAATCCTATAATTATAATATATGTTTTATAATGTTAATTTTATCCATAATCTAATTAAATAAAAAAAAGATGGTGGAATTTGAGTTACCCATGCTGAACATGGCCATCCCGGTTCCCGCCTTGGACATGATCAGTATCGAACCCTCCATGATGCTCGGCATCTCGAAATGCCACCTAATTATATACCCAAGTTAATTGCTATCATTTGATCGATGATAATGAAATATTTTATATTTAGGGGTGTTTTCAGAATGAATGTAAAATGTAATTTATCAAAATTTGCGGAGTGAAATGCTAATAAAAGTAGTACCTATTGGCGACAAATGCCCACGTTATGCCAATTATGCTGGCGTATGAGTTTGGGTTCAGCGCGAGCTTGAGCCACACCACTTTCATCAGCGCCCAGAACGACGGCCTCGCCGCCGCCACCTCCGATGCCTTCCCGGCGGCCCCCTCCACATCCTTGGAAGCCGGTAGAGGCGGCGCCTGCGCGGCAGCTGCGAACAGGCCGCACCCGGCCTTCCTGAGCTCGAACACAAACAGCAGCAACGTGAGCCACACGATGGCCTGCACCACCGACAACTGCACCACCACCTCCTGCGCCCACGACCCGTACATCGCCGTCACTAGCGGAACCCCCACCACCAGCGAATTTGTGAGCTGGGCTAGCGAGAAGCTGGTGATAGCCCAACAATAACTGGGCCTTTCTTGGTCCTTGTTGCCGGGCCGCCGCCAGCAGCTCGGCCATGCCACCAGCAGCGCGGCCACCAGCACCTTCGAGATGGCGTCGGCACCGATCGCGCGGTAGTTCATCGCGAAGGGATCCGTGTGCAGAGTGAACTGGAACGTGAACAGTGGCAGCGTGATGCAGGAGACAAGGCGGTTGATCGCCTCGCACTGCTCCGGCGAGATGATGCGCCACCACCGCACGGAGCCGTAGCCCAGCCCCAACGCCACGTACAGTGGCACCATCGCCTCCGCCACCTTGTACACGTCCCCAACCTTTATCATCTTAATCAACTCTTTGTTCTTCTTTTTAAACTCACTGTAAAAAAATCGTCTGTGTTCTCATCTTGGAATGATAAGTATATATAAAGAAGACAACGTTCGTTGATGGTGTCTCTAAAAGTATGATACCCCAAGTCTCTAATTAACAAAAAGAAACTTATAAGCAATGTGGAATATTATGAGGAATTGATTCAAATATTATGAGGAATTGATTCAAATGCTATATTTTGATGCTCATTATATCGGAACACCAGTTGATGGAGGAGAAGGAAAGGTGTGTCTTCTCAGACAGGGCAAGAATGAATGCATCATCATATCGCTTGAGATGCTGCCTGGTTTAATTATTCCACCTTTAATTATATTGCATGTTGGCTTAAATTATTGTCATACATGGATCGTTCATTCCTCTGCAAACAAGTTTAACGCCACATTCTCCATGATAGTGTTTCTTCACTTGCATGAAGGAATCTTAATTTTGTGTTAATTTCAGGATCCATATTGCAAGCTCAGGGCTCTTCTTGTGTCTCCCTGTGCTCACAGAGTACTACATTATTATTATTATTATTATATCTGTAATTAAACAGTATTATTATTTTAGACACAGTTCGTGCTGAGAAGAATCTACTTCCATTAACTTTAACATGCATGCATGCATCCATGAATTGCATACGGGATACCAGAAATGGAAATCTCAGTCCCAAATCTGTTTTCTTAAAGCTAATCTTGTAGTTAAGATTGGTCTTTGAGCACATTGTGCCAGCACTTTTAAATGCCTTTCTCCTCTGCTAAAAGAAATGTCAGACTAGATGTTTATACGAACAGCTGGAAGGAATACGTAAATTGCATGGGGATATATTTAGTGTACTGATGCTGCCGAAAACATACTTTAATTGCAAGGCTTAAAGTTGAAACTTCCCAAGATTTTATCTTTTTTCTCCATTTGCTCCTCCCAAGCCTCGTTAATGCATGCGTGCACCTGTGACTAGCTATCAAAATAATCTAATCTGCACTATTATGTTCACGAGAATCTGATGCTTAATTCGAGCATTCTCATGTTGCTCTGTGACAGTAACAATGAATTGAACAAGAAGCACACAAATTTGTTTGCATCCAGAGTCGAGTGCTTGGAAGGGTCATGAACAGAGGATGACGTGCAGCATGGACAGCCTCCAGACAGGTCAAGTAATGAACAAGTATGGATTTTGTGGAGAGCTGAGAGATTCCATGGAATGAATGGCTCTCCAAACTTGATCTTGGAGCAATTTGTTTTGATGGTGGAGAATTTATTTTATCATGAAATGCAATCTTCACTTTTGATCTAATATGCCATACCAACATCATAATCCACGTGGCAAAGCAAGTTATACAGAGCTTCTATTGAGGCATAAGATCGATGCTATATATTGAACCCATTACAATGCAATTTGATCGATAAGTATCGTATACTATTAATGATTTTATTTGGAGAAAGTAAATGGTGTTCTGTTCTCGGTCTGACAAAGATGACCAGAGGATTAGCTACTTGTCTAAAGAAGACAGATATACTCGGAGCCTAAGAGATCCCACGTCCGAATTGGCTGGAGGACCAGTAAAATTCAATCGTTGTTGTATATTTTAACCGTGATTAACGGTTAAATTTCAGAAAAGAAGATAACATCAGAAATACCCATAACAAAAGCCATCAATATTGCTTTTAAACTATTTGAAAATGGTGGAGTACTGCGTGTCGTGAAGACAAATGTAGGGCAAGAATAAGTCGCTATTAAACCTTTCTGTAAACATGACAATTCATAGAAGACAAATGTCGGGGAAACACTTGGAGCAATTAAAGTGCGGCTATACAGTAAAAAGGAGACCACCCCTTGAAAGAAGACAAATTGTTACACAATGAACAAGCACATGACTCTTTAACAGAACAAGAAAAAACAAAGAAACTGGATAAAAGAGAGATTGAGCAGGCGCCAATTAATCTGGAGATAAGAGCAGTCATTATTGGAAAAACATCGATTGTCAAGATCCTTGCTGGTTTATGCCTCCAGTCAATTTATAGGCAAACTATTTTATTTACTGCAGTTTGTAGCTCCAAGGTCAACAAGATGGAAGCTTAGAAAGCAGTGATCCTACAAAATAGAAATAAGCATTTGGTAATAATTTCATTAATAATTCCCCAAAGGAAAAACATAACTGAGTTTACATTGACTCAATAGACTTAAATATGCGAAGTTACAATTATTCTAAAATATATCAAATTAAAATGCACCGTATTAACATAATATTGGAAAGCAAGTACATGGATTGTGAATCAGTGTCGTGACTCATTATATCTTACTTGTTGCTTCTAAGATCGATTGCAAACATTTACTAGTCATATAAAGGAGGTGTCACATGAGGATGAGAAATGCTCTTGATATAGTCAATTAACTATCTCCTATAAATATCTTGATCTCATTTTGTGTACCAGTATTAGTGAATAACACAATAGCACAAGATGCCACATATGATACTCCTATATACCGCGGTGGCATTTGGATGCCAAGAAGCTACACAAAAGAAAGCTATTTCCTAAGCAATATCATCTTCTAATGAGAAGCTTTTTTACAAATCACAAAAGCTCCAAAAGAATATATTAGGAATAGGCAAGTACCAATCCATGTGATCAGTGCTATTTAACAAAAGGAAGATTGATCAAATTAGAAGCGCAAAGCATCAAGATAACAATTGATAAACTGGAGATTTAGTTGTTACAATTTTCTTTTCTTTTTGCAGAATTTGAGCTTCAGTTAGATAACCAATTCTTAGAAAATGAGATAACTATTCATATAAATGGGCAATTCAAATGGAGGGACAAAGAAAAAAGGCTATGCAAGTACAGGACTTGTCCCATATTGGTGAAAGAAAGTAAAGTCCAAGAAATATATCAGACAAAAGGTGTATTTATTTTAATGTGTTGCCGTCTAAAATTTTTAAAGAAACAATTTTACAATCATTATGGAAGAGTGTTCCAACGTTACAAATGAACTACCTACTTCTAGACAGCCGTTCAAGAGATACACATAAATAATACAGGAAAATAAAAATTCAAGATAGGATAACACTGACATCATAGTAAAGAAACAGAATATATGCATATGCATTGGCAATAGACACATAAATAACATCCACAGAGGTAATTTTTCGATCACATAATGACTTCTCAACATTAATAGTCTCAAAAGAATTATGATATTTGACTTGTGACATCCCTACTGCATTTTTCAATCAAGCAACATATACACTCTCGAGGATATTTTAATTTCCAGAAGCTATTTTTTCGGTTGCATCAAGTTGCCTTGGATGTAAGTGGTATAAAGATCAGCTTAAAATAAAAGAGCATATAATTAAATAAAAATCATAGGTTGTGTCAATAATATTAAAATACCAAGTGAAAATTGTACCATTTCTACAAGATGACAAGGATGTTAAAATACAAGCGAGGTATTTAAAATAAGGGATGATGTTCAAAGTGAAGGTGGCCGTGCATGCAGTAACTCAGATTTGGACAGAATTGACAATGTGACCATTGAAAGTGAAGTAAACAGGCATCATGGAGATGATAGCTAATAGGGATATGCACAAAAAATGAGAATATAGAGAAAAAAGATAACTACTCCTAAATCAGTATATCAAATGGATGGAGATGAGCAATTTTCATGCAATTAGCTGACTATTTTCGATTATTGTCAATGCGAAAACTATAAAAATGATTGTTTATTTGTTTTGCGAAAAAAAAAATGTGTCATCACCTACTATGCAGCGTGGCATACGAGTAGTTCGACACTCCAAATAAAGTGATATATAATTATGAAAAAGATAAGACGGGTATAGAAATGGAGGGCGAATGAGGGGCAACGACATGGCGACCTCCCTCAACTGAAACACACATCTTTCACCCCACACACGCAAAATGATGCCATGATAGGACAATACTGTCATCAAACTATGCCCAACAAAATGAACAGTAACGTGTGCACAAACAAGAGCTACTAACAGAAATACGTGTAGATAAATGTCTCTTTTTATGTGGAACAATTTAAAGGATCAAAAGAGTGAATTACCGCAGGGAAAAACGACGAGAACATAATTTAGGAGGGAAAGAAGATCGTTTATTAGTTTTTACACTCACAAGGATGCCTTAAAGAAGCAGTTGCGTGCAAAAGGCTCAGTAACTACCGACCGAAAATAGTTAAACTTTTGGGACAAGGACATTCTACCGAATTTTGGACAACACGGATGCAATAAACAAATCTATGAGCGTAGAAAATTGCATAGAGTATGAGAAACCAAATAGATCGACAATCTAGAAGGAGAATTGGAAAGACGATCCATTAAATCGATAACCAAATATGAGGGTAAAATACAGCTTTTATACCTGACATCTCCTTGGGGATGGAGGGGCAACTATTGGGGCAAAGGAAGGCCCTCCCCACCGTGGACAAATTGGACAAGATCCCAGCGAAGTAGAACACCATGACGAGCCCGATCACCCAGGGCATCAGCATGAACCCGATGAAAAAGGTGACGGAGCCACAGAGCATGAGCGCGAGCGAAACGCCGAGGAGGAGTGAAGCGAATCCCGCGGGCGACATCCGCCGAGGCGGGCGCCTCCTCGGCGCAGGCGGGGCTCCGCCGGGAGGCAGGGCGGGGTGGGACGCCCGGTTCAGGAGCGCAACGAGGCGAGAACAGAGCTCGGAGATGAGCCGCGACAGTTGATCGTCGGTCGCCATCGTGATCGGAACTGGAAACAGAGAACTTTAACCCTAATCCCGATCAAGATCAAGGAAGAAGATGACGAAGAAGGGGAAGGCGCGGTGGACGATATAAGGGAAGGAATAACTTGATTGGAATTGCAAGCTTATAAATAAAAATGGAAATGGAGGAAAGAAACGAGTGCAAGTTTTGATTTGGTGGCAATCGAAGTTGAACAAGCTTTATTATGCGTGGAAAGCTTGGTTTAAACAGACATGACAACAATTGCCAACTTTCCTTGGTTTTTTTTTTAAAAAAAATTAATAAAGAAGAAAATTTATTTATTTCATTTTGGAACTTTTTTAAAAAAATATTGTTAGAAAATTTTACTTCTTATTTTTCTCGGTACAATATTCTTCAAAAAATAAAATTAATTTGAAAAAATAAATTATTTTTATACATCAATGAAATTTAAAAATATAAGCACTTTTAATTATTTTTAATAATAATTTACGGAAACTTTGATTCCAAACATTAGGAAAATATATTAAAATGTCTCTATTATTTCAACCTTTTCTCATTTATATCTCTCAAAATTTTTCTGTGTCATTTATATCCCTTATTCACAATTTGATTCCCAAAATATATCTGAAATGTTTCCAATAAAAGTGGCTTCTTCTTGCATATCTCTACCGGTTTTCCAAATTAATCCTGTGGGTACGTACATATAATTCAGAAGAATATGTGAGTGATTCATACACAACATTTCTTTCATTTATCAAGGGTTCCGCCAATTGATATCTTTCTACAAATAATTTAAATTCAATTTCTTAATCTGTGTCTTCAATTTAGGAAACTTATGAAATTCTTCCGTCAAGCCCTCATTAATAAACCTACATCAAATCTCTATTAATATTTAACAGAGAATTTCATAAATATATCTCAGTTACAAATTAACTAGAATTTTTCCTATTTTCTGCTCACATCCATCTTGCTAATCCTACCCCGGGAGTCACACTGCATACCATATCATGCACCTAGCTGCGCACTCCACTCCACGTGCCACTAACCTGCTCGTGATCTTATGGACGAGTACTGCCACCTTTGACATCTCCGGCCTCTCCTCCGGGTTCACGTCCACACAGGCGGCAGCCACCTTGAGCAGCCGCATGCACCATGTCTTGGGCCGTGTCTGGTGTAGCTATGTCCCCATCCAATACCTCCGCCTCTTGCTTCTCGATGATAGCGACGTCGCCAGTTGCACGACATCTGTTCCACCCTTGTTGTCGTTCGAGTATTGCGACGGCAACATGCCTGTGATGAGCTCGAGGAAGACGACACCGAGACAAAAGACGTCCGACTTAGGCGACATGAGGCGGTGTTGCTTGCCTTCCGACATCTGGTACGTGAGCAGAACCTGCGAGTCTTGCGCCAGTCCGACCAGCAAAATGAGGCCTCCTCCTTCAGATAATAGTAGGTTAGCGGAGTGAGGACATTGGGATGGCGAAGGCTCCCTAGCCGCCACATCTCACCGTCGAAGGCCTCCTTTCCGACCCGGTTCATGTCGCTTAGTCGCTTGACGACGATGATTAAGTCGTTAGCCATGGCACCCTTGTAGGCAGAACCAAGACTGTCGTTCCCTAAGACCTCAACGGTGGCCTTCATCATGTCAGTGAGTCAGAACGCGCCCTTTTCCTCATTAATCATGACTAGCCCTGCCATCCCTGTCAACCCGTGGCTCGGTCCGACGAGCTTGCAGCCTGACGTCGCCTCGGAATCCTTCTACTCCTTCTGTGTTGCGGCAACCGCGGCTACAGAAGCCGTTCCCGACTCCAAGGCCTCTGCGGACACATCGAGATTTTCCTGATGATCATGCCGTCTGCGACAAAAGAGCAACGCCACCAAGAGGAGGAGGAGGACGAGCACTGTAGCTATGGGATGTATTTCCGAAATTATCTGTTAAATATTAATAGAGATTTGACGGTAGAAATGTATTTCGGAAATTAAATTGCGGATGAGGAATATAAATGACATAGAAAAGTTTTGAGAGACATAAATGAGAAAAGGTTGAAATAATAGTAATATTTTAACATATTTTCCCCCAATAATTCATTTTATCCTTCACGATCCATGAAGTACTTTGACGGACCAAATTTCAAAAGAATTATTAAATCAACTTATATTTTAAGAAAATAATTAAAAAATGCATTTTAAACGATCAAAGGAAATCATACAAATTATCGAAGGAATTCTCCCCTTAATCATAGCACTTGAAGGTTATTATTATATTTATATTCTCAAGATATGATCAGGTTAATCACTATACGATAAATTTATAAAATTGGAAAAGAATCGATTCTCACGAAGTCATAAAAATATTCTCTCATCCGGTGATCTAGTCGATTTTTTAATTTACTTTTCTCTATGAAATTAATCGTATGAGATATCCGATTAGTATATATAACAGAAAAAAAATATCTCTATAAATGATTACGGAATTAATCGTATGAGATATCCGATTAGTATATATAACAGAAAAAAAATATTGAAAATTGACCGCTCATCATTAAGGATTTGTATTTTGGGTGCGATTATCTCCGAGTAATAGAGCAGTGGTAGCCCACCTTCTCATACGTCATACGGGTGTTCACTCTACGTGGAGGTGTAGTCATTGATCATTAAACTAAAATATTCACCATCTATTTCGATGTCGCACCCTAATATCGCTTTATTACAGTTTCACAGAATGAAGTCAAACGTAATAAACCATCTAAATAAGAGAAACAGCATTAATCAGATAGCAAGAAATTCTAAATATTTAGGTGTAAATTAACATTAATTCAAGTTTGTTATTATTGCATAACTAACTACTAGAAAAGATTTATATATATATATATATATATATAACCCAAAAAAGGTAAAATGCTATTAAACTAAAAAGGTAAAACGCAAAGTAATTTATGCAATAATAGAAATATAATTAGAGAATTGACATACATATATATCAACTTAGTCATCACCAGTACTGACTTACCTCTTTGAACACAAGAAAAGATAAAATAAAAATAAAAAACCTATGAATGAATGCACATCCAGTTAGTTAGACTACTAATTGTTTGGCCATGTACCACACCAGCATTATGAAAGATTGTTTTTATTTTTTCAAGTAGACAAAGAAAAGATTATCTAGACATATATATATATTTAGACGGTCATGATCAGATTATGGAAGTTTAATTACTTACACACATTAATTAAGGATGGGGACGTGATCAAAACTAAGAACATCAAAGTCTTAGTAGTATAATTGTACGCCATAATTATTTCTAATATATGAATCATGCAAGCCATCCACTGATAAAAGTAGCAGTCGCCGTGCTGGTGCCAACAATTTGATCAGATTGGTATCTGCACAGATCGAGCAAAGATATAACAATGATTTTTGCAAGTGCCAATTATAATATTAATGATTAAAAATTGAGTTGAGACGAGATATACCCAATTTGTGGAGCAGGCTGGCACTCCAATGGGTAGAACAGGCCATCATCGCCATGTGAATGTTGTTGTGGCTGAGCTACGGCATCAACACCATTTTCCCAAGCGTGTCCCCCATGAATGGTATGGCTGATTTCTTCCAACTGTACCCGTCGAAGAAAATTCTAGTTAATATATTAAAGGAAACAACTTGATTGATTTTGTTAGGATAAATTGAAAATCCACCGAACATTAAGAGTAAATAATAGCGCAAACATGTGCAAACACAAGTCGCATAGTTCAAATTTGGAACTAATCATGTATTTGTAAAACGAGGCTCAAAGGTGATGAGGTTATGCTGGCTTCTTACCCGTCTCTTAAGACCCTTGTTTGCCTCACAAAGCACTTGCTCCTGTCAGTAATTAGATGCAAACTTAATTTTATTTGGCTACGGAAGCCGGAAGGAATTTAGAATATATGTAGCATTAAATAGGGTCATGTACCCTTCTTTGGAGGTCTGTCAGTTGGTCCAGCATCTGCTGTGTCTGCAAGAAATTAAATCAAGGACAACCTGAGATTTTTATACATATGATAATTATAATCTAAGTTGCACTGAAATTTAGGTACCCTTGAAGATCTAATTTCCTTCAGTGACATATCAAGTTGTTTCTCAAGATAATCAAGCTCCTCAACGCTCAATGATCCCAAATCCTCGCCGAGAAGGTTCCTGTCGATAGTTAAATCCACGGAAATTCATTATTGTATTCGGACTAAAGAAAAGAAACAATACTGAAGATTATGTACCTTTGTGATCTTTGTAAAGCCTCAAGACGAGCTTTAAGTTTCATATACTCTTGGCGACTTCTCTGGACAAGCTATAATTACAAGCAAGGACTTTTAATATGTAGATATATTTTGATTGATACGCCAAATTAAAATCTTAAATAAGATAAATTAAACGTTTAAATGGCAATATCTCGCTTCCTGTGAGTCACATTAGTATTCTGAAGTTCCTCGAGCTAAAAAAAAGAGCACATCAGAGAAGTAGGTTCGGTTTAAAGACATCATGATATTCGTGTCTTGTAATGGAGTTAATAATGATAATTTTTAGCTAGAAAGATTTAATGAGATTGAACTATGGTACCGAGGGCAAATAAATGCAAAAATCTAGCGATCGTATGGAGAATGTAGAGTTTGTGTTTAATAAGACATGGCTTTACCTAGACTTACAATTCTACAACTATATAATCTCAAAAAGGTGATTTACTAGGTACAATTTTGCTTCGAAAAAATTGATGACTAGAAAAAATCTTGTGTCAATATTTGGGGAAAATGATAAGGAAAACAGACAGAGTAATATTTTGAAGTGTCTAATATGGGTTTCTGTTGCAATTATGGTACTTAGATAAATATATATGAGATGATCGTTTTACTACGGGGGTTGTAGACGAAATCATAGAAACTATTTATCCAAGTACAAATGTTTACAGACTGCTATGAATTCAAATTCAATTCAAACGTTGCTTAGCCTTTATCTGTTGGGAATAATGACTCACATCTCCAGTACCAAAAATTTATAGACTTGAGTCTTGCACAATCAAATGATAAATGATAACAAATGGAAAATAGAAACTGCCAAATAATTACATGGTTTAACATAAAATGGACGCAAAAAAATAATGAGGTGGGGATTTTTTTTTTTTTTTTTGAGAGGCATAAGAAACTAATATAAAGTCTGAGCACTAGCCTCCAACCATTTGACTATTCCCAACGCCAAATTAGCCAAGGCCTCTTCTTCCTGTCAAATTAATGCGAGGACTCCTAAATAGACTCTTTAACACCCAAGATATTAGATCATTAAGTCATTAATGAAGACACATCCTATATATCTAGGTGCATTTATCTCAAATAGAGATTGCATCCACTATTCTTAGATTGTCCATTCAATAATGAGATGAGTATGAGTTCCTAGGTCTCCCTTTCTTTCTATTTACTTTTTCCTTTCTACTCCGACTTTGCATTTCATGTCTATTGCAACATTATTATTATATTGGCCTTGAGAAAATAATATTATTTTCCCTATTAAATTCTATTCTCTTTGTATCAAGCTAAGACAATATATATAAATAGATAGATTGAGCAATATACTCATAATTACGTGTTATATAAATTGTTTCAGTGTACAAAACATGTGAAAAGATAAAATTGTCAACTATTGAGTATGTTGAAAAACTCATACACATAATACCTGATTCTCCTTGACTTGAAAGTTGCTTTCAGAACCACCATAGCTGCACTTTTGATACCTTTCAAGTGTCTTCATCATACTAGGAATACAAATAATGGAGAATCATTAATAATGCAGTTTTAAATAGAGTGAAATAATTCTTGAACCAATATTTGATCATTCTCCATCATCAAGGATCTGAAGATGTCTAGTCTATGTATGGATTGAAAGACTTATACAGAAATTGTTTAAGAAGACAAAAAAAAAATAAATTGGAGTTAGCCATAAATCTAAAGGTTTATCAAAACTGATATCATACAAAAGATTTGAGACAATTACTAGCTAATACTTTATTCAAAGCCATATCAAATTGCATTCAGGAGTTCACTGAAAAATTTACATACAAAGACTTATAAAATGCAAGTGCTTAGGTCTTATAAATTGCATGCACCATTGCAAATTGAAATGACAAACAAATTTGTATCTCAAATAATATTTAAATGCAACATAAAAATATTAATTAAAAACTTCCCTTCATTTGCAACGTTTAATATATATTTTGACAAATGTGAGTCTAAGTATGCTTTTGTTCTTTATTCATTTCTTTTCAAATTTTGTCTTTCTTACATTTAGAAATAATCAAGCCAACTTGGTTCCCATATAGATTTTCAAGATTTGTATCCTTCACATGATAATGGGATGTGTTTATTTTGTTTTGCTCTGTCACTGAGTTTGTGCTGAAGGCATTAAAATCATATCATGCTTAATCTAGATATCTATTAATGTTAAGGTACATTAATTCTTGATAGGGCATATGATCAGATTTTGTAATGTCTAGCTGAATACAATTAACGAGGATAATGAAAAAAAGATTTTCAAACTCCTTTTAGAAAAATAATTCATATGAAACATTGGCCATATAAGATGATTAATATATTGAACAAAAGGAATTCTAGCATATTCATAAAAGATGAGCAAATAATGCAACGTATATTAAAATAATTAGTGTTCATAATTAAAATAATAATTATAAATATCAAAAATTCTCCATGTTCTTGGGTGGTAATAAAATTTCTATCTATATGATGTTTTATAAATTTTTTTATAAAAATTGCATATAATGCAAAGTGATTATTCATATAATATATATAAATGAACATTTGTTAATTTAATACTTAACTCTTTGGAATTAGAAGATCTAAAATTTACCTCAATTTTTCTTTCTCAAGGAATGACAAATAAATTATGCCCTTTTATCTTTGCAAACAAAAAGGGTAAGTTAACAAATATGAGATTAGCTCTAATTAACAACTAGAAAAAATACACTCAGTACAATTACACTGACGTGTATGTTAAAACTTAAATGTGACATGTTGGGATAAATTTAACTTATACGCTCATCATGCACATGGAACATCATTCTTTTTATACCAAGAAAAATTAGATAAGTAAAGGAAATAGAGAGGAAAATCATAAGTGTTACTGATTAATTGACATACCATGACAGGAAATATTCTAAAGCTAGAAAAATACAATGTATTTACTTAAAGACAAGAAAATTATAGGGCATATAATTTAAAGCAGACGCTCTAAATTATAAGAGGAGATACTTTAAAGTATGTACTGATGTGATTTTATATATATATATATATATATATATATATATATATATATATATATATATATATATATATATATATATATATATAAATCAGAAGTTATTTCGACGAAATATAGGTAGCATATAATTAAGGACGAACAATTCAGATACATAAAACAGATACTAATGAGTGCTATTATTGTGACACCAATTCAGTTCTATTTTATGGATTATATAAAGAGCTAGAAGGGTGGAAGGCTTTACATATTGAATAAGGATTTCAGACAATCTTCATTTCTACTAAAATAAATATGAGATGATTCCATATTTCGACACTGATGGATCGTTGACATTTTTTTTTTTGCGAAATCATTTAAAGTGTATCACAGAAATGCTCTACTAAGCTAGCTCTACTAATTTACAGTTCGCTTTTCACATATATATCAGGGAAAACAAGCTCCGATCTGAAACAAAATTTACTTTGAAATTTAAGCTATAGTAGTTATGTTCAATTAATGTCTCATAGTTTACAGTTCGCTTTACCTATGGAAAACAAGTTCCGATCTGAAAAAATAATTTAACTCGAAATTTAAGATCCTTTTGATGTGGAATAAGAAAAGTAAACTATACCTGATATCAGAAGAAACACAACCGTGATTCGGTAACAGACAAGAAAAACCCCTACTTCTCCTTGTAAGAATATGTAACGAAACATATTAAAGGAAAACATCTAAGCAAGCAGCAACTAATCACTCCTATTTTTTTTGACGCAAACTATCGAAAGGAAATATTAAATTAACAAAAATAATAATGATAATAAGATGAAACTCTAACTCATTTACGATTTGTTACTTAATTTTTACCGATCAAAAGAATGAAGAAGTAGATTGACAAATGCATATCTATTCTCAACTGCCTTTTAGTAGCGAATTTACTGGATACTGAGTACTCGATGCTTGCAGCAGAGCTCTACTTCCGCTGTGGTTCGAAGTTCCCATTTTCGCACTGTTACTAGCTAGACCTACATCCGCAATCAACAGAATTTACCTTGGAACGCTGCAGAACTCATAGAGCTTGCCGCGGCTGGAGAAGATGATGACTGCCACCTCGGCATCGCAGAGCACGGACAGCTCGTAAGCCTTTTTCAGCAGTCCATTCCTCCGCTTCGCGAACGTCACCTGCCGGTTAATCTTGTTCTCGATCATCCGTAACTCCACCCTCCCTCTCCCCATCTCCGGAACCAAACCCTAGTTCGACCACAAGAAGAAACCGATCCCTCAATCTCTCTCCAGTACTCCAGCACAACGGAGTGCCTCTGTGCCAATACAGCGAAACAAACCCATTACCACCCTCCTCCTCCTATTTATGGCATGAAAGAGAAGCTGTTTGAGTTTCAGTATTCCTAAAGAGTGGACGAGCTTTGTCTGGAGGACTACGCATCGTATGCGGACATTCATAATTCAATACTGTTCGTTGGATCGAGAAATTAACAGTCAGATCAGCGCTCGCTCGGAAGCACGGTCGTACGCGGACTTCCAACCGCATAATTGTTAGTAGGTGGGAAGAAAAAAGCAGTGCGGATAAACCGCAAGTGGTGGGTCCCGCGCTCTGTGGTAACGTGTCGAGACTGAGTTCGGGGAGCGTCGAATTGAATGCGCGATGTGATTTGTGCTTCCGGAGGGTCGTTCGCGTCTCAGGAATCATGGCGACGTAAATAAATTACCCATAGAAATTTACCCGTCAGAAATCTACGGTTGACAACGAAAAAGCTGCCCGCTGCGGATGACAAATGACGGTGAAACAACGGGTTTGTTGGAGTTGGTGACCCAACCTTAGATGATTGATGGATGAGTGATGGATCATCCGACGACGAGCAGGGATCTGTACCCGCCGAAACAAACAAGACGCGATCGAAATTCTTTCGTCGTCGTCGTAGGTTTGTAATAAAAGCCCGCGTGGTAAAAACGTGTACGAGGCATGGAGTGCGGACCCGGGATTCACCGTAGAGTCTGTTGGACCGATAGAATTTCCCCTGCGGGATTAATATATTAGAATTTGCTTTCGATTTTAAATTTAAATTTTATCAAAAACGTATATGTTCTGATTTTAATCAAAAGACGTATTTAAAAATTGATATTTATCTAAAAAAAAATATATCATGGTTTAATTATTATCAAAGGGCACACCTATTTTAGTGAACTTTCTCTTATACTCCTCCTGTCAAATACTGCATGTCTTTCTCTTTCTCTTTCTCAGTGACGAATTTCGAGACAACTGAACATGCTTTTTTAGACTTTTCATTTTAAAATAATATATTATGAAATCGGCTAAAAAAACGTAAGGTAAAGAAATAAAAAAGATTTCAGTTAAAAAAATATCTCTTCCGAGGTGATTGCAAAAATATAAAGAGATGATTTTTTTATATTTGATTAATACAAATTAATATATTTAATAAATATATTAATACATAAAAAACTCTATCAAAACACGTAATTTTATATTCAAAAGCAGGGTTCGAAATCACGGTATGAGGCTTGAATACATTTGTATTCAGGTCCTCCTAGGGCCTAAACACAGATGTGGAGTTGATTTTATCAAGTTGATTTTTATCAACTTGATTCAACAAGAATATTGCAGTAAATAAAAGAGTTACACTTTTTATTACCGACGCCCGATGTAGATCGTACTTCGGAGCAGAGGGTCGTCGTCGGTGCTGGAATCTCGATATCGGATTTGCCGGAGCAGAGCGCTTGAACGAAAAGCTTGGAGGCATTAGAAAGTTGTGTTTTTGAAGCCTTGGGGTCGAGCCCCTTTTATAGTGCTCTTGGGGGCGCTTGATTCGCTGGGGGCGCCTGACACGTGCTTTCAGATCGGAGAACCTTCATCCGTAGCTCGGTCAGTGCTTATCCCCTTCGAATCGGCCTCTGGAGCTGACTGGGGCGCCCGGGACCTCCTGGGCGCCTAGCTTGACTTGGTCCGCTGGCTTCGTGGCTGATTTTGCTTCGATTACTCTTTGGCTTTGACCTTGGGCGCCCAAGACCTCCCGGGCGCCTAGCCTAGTGTGATTTCAAAGCATCTTGCTTCTTTGCTTGTTTGGCTTTGACCTTGGGCGCTCGGGACCTCCCGGGCGCCTAGCCTAGCTTCCTGCCCCCTTCCTTTGGGTCCCGGGCGCCTAGCCTAGCTTCCTACCTGTCACGCCCCGAGACCCAAGAGCTGCTGATCCAATATAAAATCGGACAGCACCTCCCCTGTCCGGCGGACAATTTACACACACACAATATATATTTGCACAACCACGCAGTTTAAAGGGCCACAGGCCTCAGATATAAGCAGAAACCACAGTTATATGATTATATCTATCGAAAAACCAAATCCGGACTCACCTGAGCTGCCAGGGGGCAGGAACAAAGCCAAAACCGAACGAAGTCCAACATAGGACTCAAAAGTACAATACCTTCAAACAGAACGTGCATACATGTTCAAAACATACAGCGGAAACATAGGAATACTACAGGGTCCATCACAAAACAAGGAAAACCAAAAAGGGCTCCTCGGGAGCTGGGGACTGGCGGCTCGGGATCTCCTCGCAGACATCAACCTGAAATAAATATATATGGCAACGGGGTGAGTCCATAGCTCAGCGGATACCCAATAGATATGCATAGAAGGTTATACCAACAATAAGAGTTCAGCTACTACAGTCTCACAACAACAGTAGGAAAAAAACTAGTACTGAACATACCGAAGTAGATATATACCTGAATCCATCTAACCTATATAGAGGGTAAGAAATACCAGAGGAAAACCAATAGACATATAAACTCAGTTAGCAAGTCTCCAGAATATGCGATGTCAAACAAGTGCAGCAAATAAGTGCAGCAAACAATGCACGATGCAAAGTATGCACATGGTGCAATGACATGTGTCACCCCTAGTCCCAGTCAGGATATCGTCCACGACGTCCGCGTGGGTAGAGCTATGACAAACTGTACCCAGTCAGGACATAGTCCACAACGTCCGCGTGGGTCAGCATGCAACAATGCAAGGATGGTGCATGCCCCAAACATATAAAGCACCCTGATGCAATGACATGTGTCACCCCCTAGTCCCAGTCAGGATTGTCCATAACGTCCGCGTGGGTGGAGCTGTGACAAACTGTACCCAGTCAGGACATCGTCCACAACGTCCGCGTGGGTCAGCATGCAATAATGCAGAGATGGTGTATGATAGATACACATACCTCCCTCCCAAGTCCTCAGTATACTAAGTCTCAGTCTGAAATCCTATAACAGGAAATACAGGTAACTTACAAGGTATACTGACCGGAAAACTACCAATCTCTCAAGGTCAAAGGCAGGAGATACACCACTATCTCTAAGCATATATATCGATATGACAATATCCGAGACTGTATGGAACAAACAACATAATAACTCAGGGATAAACTACATGTATCCAGAACAGGTACAATAACTCAGAGATGAACAACAAGTATCCAGAACAGACATAATAAACAGGGATAGCGTATAATCTTACTGCTATCTATAACAGTCTATGCATAATCACATGACAATATCAAAAGAGATAAGTCAAAGGGTACCCGCCTCCAACGAGTAAAGGTGTCCGTATCAAAAAGAACCTTCCGTCCGTTAATCAGCGAGGATAAATCCAATTAATGTCCTGTATCAAAGGCATAGTGTTTAGCCAAAATAATATGTAATTTATAGCTAACGAGCTATCTCAAGTAATTAGGATCTTTCTAATTATTATCGTTTCATCTAATTAACCATAATTAAATGATTAACCCTTAATTATCCCAAGTTACCTAGATTAGATTCCTGTTAGGTTTTCAAAACTCAAACCAATCAAGTTTAGGTTATTAGGTCTAATCCACCAATTAACCCTAATCCAAACTAAGTTCAACTCTAAAACCTACCATCAGATCAAAACAAACATTCATTCTTACTTATCATCCAATCATGTTCATCCCTATTTAGATAATCAAAACAGGAACCTCATGGCACAAACAGATACCCATAATTAACAGCAGCAAATCCCTACCGAAATTTCCATCTATCAATTCAAATTAACAAGATCAGAAATCAACAGATTCATAGATCCCACAAACTCCAAATCTGATCAAGGAGATCAAAGATAAACTAAACTCGCCCAAGAGCAAAACACCACCAATTCTCCAAGATCTGATATCCAACAACCATCCCATCCCAACACGATTACACCATGGAACTAAATCAAAACCCAGGTAGAACTACGAGATAGCAAACTCAAGAACAGAGCCAAACCAAAACAAATATCACCCAAGATCAAAACTGAAGAACCGATTCTTACCAAGATCAAAGGATTCGGCTTCCACCAACAAAGTCGATCCCTCGGCAACCTTCTCTGATTAAGGGAGAATAGGATCCCCACTGGAGGAGAGATTGTCTGATTAGTACCCACACCGAAATCATAATCGCATCACAACTCATCAAGGGAATCAAAGATTGAGATCTAAGGAACATAGAGCTTACCTCAAATCTGAAGCTCGGAACAGGACCCACTCGGAACAAGCAGAGCCGGACCTTACAGAGCACCTCTCACAACATGAATTGGAAATCAATTCCCAACCTCCAAATTGCTCAAAGGCAGAAACCAAAAACTCAATTCCAGAAATCAACTGGCACACATCTAACCAATCAGCAGAAATTGTTGTTAGTTTTTGGAGACTACCGAACCAATCCACAACATAACTCACCTGAGGATGTGCCGGAGCAGCTCCCTTGCACAGACCAGACACGATCCGGGCTTAGGTACTAGACTTCCCTCGCGAGGTGAAATCCATCAGTATCAACCGCTGCAACCAACCTTGCTCTGCCTTAGTCTCACCTCCTTCTGGCCGAGGGCGAGGTTGCAAGTCCCAGATCGAGAGAGAGAGGATGGAAACGGCAGATGGTTGCGCACCCACCGGAGGAAATCGAAGATCGGTCGTGAGGCCGAGGGTGAGGTCGCCGGTCGCCAGTCCAGAGAAGGAAAACGACCGTCGGCGCGTGTGGGGAGATCACCTGCGGCTAGGGTTCGCGAGATGAGAAGATGAAGCAGGAGCAGGCGACGTCGGCTTCTCGGGCGGCTTGGTCGCGCGATCGGGCGAGGTGGAGTGGACAGCGGCGGAACTTAAGCCCTAATAGCCTCTTAACCTTGTCTTTTTTTTCATTTAAGTCCACCTATTTTTCGTCTAATTACAAAAACACCCCTAGGGTCTTAATTCCTTATCCATTACACCCTTGATAAGTTTTAGATTTTTACAATAAAGCCCCTTGGGCTCCTCCCGTTGGACCGGAAATCCCTATACTCTATCCGGAAAAATTCCGAAAAATTTTCTGGTCCGGATTTTCGAATTGCCGTATTTTACATTCTCCCCCACTAATAAAAATTTGGTCCCCAAATTTCGTCATTCCTCAAGCGGCACACTAACAACTAAACATGTCCGTACTCCTCATGTTTGTACTCCTCATGAGTACCCACTTCGTCTGATACTCTAATGTTACATTGCTACGGCCAACTGGAGTTATCAATCCAGAGGTTATCATCCAATAATCAGATACAACCGAACAACCATTCAGTCATCACAACTGTCCAGGGCACTCAATTCTAAGATCATTGGTGCCAAATCTATACTCCGATCCTCAACCGTAAAACGACAAATCCATGAGTATCACCCAAGTACCCCCAAATCAAATTTCACAATATGCACCACAAAAACATCATATATGCACTAAGTGATCCATCAAAAAGCTATAAATCTGATAGGTCCCTATCCACTAATAGAATCCTCAAAATGTAACATATCATAGAGATTCGTCAATCTCAATCCACCTCTCAATACCATAACGAATTGTACATCCCGATGTACCATCCAGATTATTTAACTACGTACACTCAATCTATGAGTCAAATCTCTCATAGAATCGTGTAGCAACGAGCGAGTCGACCAATCATCGCCTCGCAACCTAGTATTCTCCGATTCCTCCATTCAAGGTTTAGAAACCTCTGAGTTCCAACTCCATAACATAGAGACATGCTATATCTCAAGAGTATCTCAACATACTAATGAAACAATTCCTTTATTTCCCCACGGGTCGTTCTCGATATCATCTAACCAAAGGTGGTCTAGTTTTATAAGTGATTTGCCTCCACGCAAATCATAAGTCCGTATATACCTGCTTGGTTATTCAAACCAAGTAAAAGTAGTCACCCATAAATGTCAAGCAACTAGCTCCATACTTTTCTGTATTGGCCTAAGTCACCAATCAAGCTGTACCCTCTAGGTCATCAACATGGTACAGGTGATTCATGGTCAAAGTTATCAGGGAATAGGATGTAACAATCCACTAACGGTAATAATATGTAGCTCATGCTACCCTTCTACATAAAAATAGGTCATGCACTATACACGTGCCTTCCAGGTCACCTAACTAGGCACGAACGACCCAACTGTCTGAAACTCCTTGAACTAGGGTAAGTCGATCCTAAGCTGATCGAGCCAACAACAATAAGCAATCCCTAGTTCTCGCTTAGCTAACAATAACTAGAACACATACTATAAATAGTAAGGTCTAGAAGGATCAAAAGAATAAACCTCCAATAGATTGTCGACATATTCGACCTTGGCTTTCCGATTCAACAACCGGAGCTACTAGAGAATTAACATTCTCTGCTCTAAGCTCTCATCCGTAATATATCACTAATCGCTCACATGAACAATCACGAATAGGATAGATTGACAAATGTCAATCCAACTAACCCAAGTCTACATATCTCTATTCATCCAGCATGAATATATGATCCCACCAAGCTGGGATAGTCTAACCCATCCAAAATCTAATACTGAGCATTAAAGCTAAGATAGTATTAGAAAGATATACCTTTTGCCGCCTGGAGAAGTCCTGTCGCTGCCAAGTCCCCAAATTGCCGTCGTATCGCAACCACGGCTTTAAAAATCCGTGATGTACTCGGATGAATAACATCAAACCCGAGCTCCGACACCTACCAGTTCAGTGTCAGATTTAAATTCCGAGAAATCCACAAATCGATGGTATCCCGCATCCTGGGCTTGATACCAAAAATACCAAAAATAAATCGGTATCAGATAAACCCCGAAAATCCCGTAAAACACGTAGGCATCGAAACCTACGCTCTGATACCAAAATAAATTGGTATCAGATAAACCCCGAAAATCCCGTAAAAACACGTAGGCATCGAAACCTACGCTCTGATACCAAAAATAAATTGTCACGCCCCGAGACCCAAGAGCTGCTGATCCAATATAAAATCGGACAGCACCTCCCCTGTCCGGCGGACAATTTACACACACACAATATATATTTGCACAACCACGCAGTTTAAAGGGCCACAGGCCTCAGATATAAGCAGAAACCACAGTTATATGATTATATCTATCGAAAAACCAAATCCGGACTCACCTGAGCTGCCAGGGGGCAGGAACAAAGCCAAAACCGAACGAAGTCCAACATAGGACTCAAAAGTACAATACCTTCAAACAGAACGTGCATACATGTTCAAAACATACAGCGGAAACATAGGAATACTACAGGGTCCATCACAAAACAAGGAAAACCAAAAAGGGCTCCTCGGGAGCTGGGGACTGGCGGCTCGGGATCTCCTCGCAGACATCAACCTGAAATAAATATATATGGCAACGGGGTGAGTCCATAGCTCAGCGGATACCCAATAGATATGCATAGAAGGTTATACCAACAATAAGAGTTCAGCTACTACAGTCTCACAACAACAGTAGGAAAAAAACTAGTACTGAACATACCGAAGTAGATATATACCTGAATCCATCTAACCTATATAGAGGGTAAGAAATACCAGAGGAAAACCAATAGACATATAAACTCAGTTAGCAAGTCTCCAGAATATGCGATGTCAAACAAGTGCAGCAAATAAGTGCAGCAAACAATGCACGATGCAAAGTATGCACATGGTGCAATGACATGTGTCACCCCTAGTCCCAGTCAGGATATCGTCCACGACGTCCGCGTGGGTAGAGCTGTGACAAACTGTACCCAGTCAGGACATAGTCCACAACGTCCGCGTGGGTCAGCATGCAACAATGCAAGGATGGTGCATGCCCCAAACATATAAAGCACCCTGATGCAATGACATGTGTCACCCCCTAGTCCCAGTCAGGATTGTCCATAACGTCCGCGTGGGTGGAGCTGTGACAAACTGTACCCAGTCAGGACATCGTCCACAACGTCCGCGTGGGTCAGCATGCAATAATGCAGAGATGGTGTATGATAGATACACATACCTCCCTCCCAAGTCCTCAGTATACTAAGTCTCAGTCTGAAATCCTATAACAGGAAATTAAGGTAACTTACAAGGTATACTGACCGGAAAACTACCAATCTCTCAAGGTCAAAGGCAGGAGATACACCACTATCTCTAAGCATATATATCGATATGACAATATCCGAGACTGTATGGAACAAACAACATAATAACTCAGGGATAAACTACATGTATCCAGAACAGGTACAATAACTCAGAGATGAACAACAAGTATCCAGAACAGACATAATAAACAGGGATAGCGTATAATCTTACTGCTATCTATAACAGTCTATGCATAATCACATGACAATATCAAAAGAGATAAGTCAAAGGGTACCCGCCTCCAACGAGTAAAGGTGTCCGTATCAAAAAGAACCTTCCGTCCGTTAATCAGCGAGGATAAATCCAATTAATGCCCTGTATCAAAGGCATAGTGTTTAGCCAAAATAATATGTAATTTATAGCTAACGAGCTATCTCAAGTAATTAGGATCTTTCTAATTATTATCGTTTCATCTAATTAACCATAATTAAATGATTAACCCTTAATTATCCCAAGTTACCTAGATTAGATTCCTGTTAGGTTTTCAAAACTCAAACCAATCAAGTTTAGGTTATTAGGTCTAATCCACCAATTAACCCTAATCCAAACTAAGTTCAACTCTAAAACCTACCATCAGATCAAAACAAACATTCATTCTTACTTATCATCCAATCATGTTCATCCCTATTTAGATAATCAAAACAGGAACCTCATGGCACAAACAGATACCCATAATTAACAGCAGCAAATCCCTACCGAAATTTCCATCTATCAATTCAAATTAACAAGATCAGAAATCAACAGATTCATAGATCCCACAAACTCCAAATCTGATCAAGGAGATCAAAGATAAACTAAACTCGCCCAAGAGCAAAACACCACCAATTCTCCAAGATCTGATATCCAACAACCATCCCATCCCAACTCGATTACACCATGGAACTAAATCAAAACCCAGGTAGAACTACGAGATAGCAAACTCAAGAACAGAGCCAAACCAAAACAAATATCACCCAAGATCAAAACTAAAGAACCGATTCTTACCAAGATCAAAGGATTCGACTTCCACCAACAAAGTAGACCCCTCGGCAACCTTCTCTGATTAAGGGAGAATAGGATCCCCACTGGAGGAGAGATTGTCTGATTAGTACCCACACCGAAATCATAATCGCATCACAACTCATCAAGGGAATCAAAGATTGAGATCTAAGGAACATAGAGCTTACCTCAAATCTGAAGCTCGGAACAGGACCCACTCGGAACAAGCAGAGCCGGACCTTACAGAGCACCTCTCACAACATGAATTGGAAATCAATTCCCAATCTCCAAACTGCTCAAAGGCAGAAACCAAAAATTCAATTCCAGAAATCAATTGGCACACATTTAACCAATCAGCAGAAATTGTTGTTAGTTTTTTGGGTGACTACCGAACCAATCCACAACATAACTCACCTGAGGGTGTGCCGGAGCAGCTCCCTTGCACAGCTCAGACACGATCCGGGCTTAGGTACTAGACTTCCCTCGCGAGGTGAAATCCATCAGTATCAACCGCTGCAAACAACTTCGCTCTGCCTTAGTCTCACCTCCTTCTGGCCGAGGGCGAGGTCGCAAGTCCCAGATCGAGAGAGAGAGGATGGAAACGGCAGATGGTTGCGCACCCACCGGAGGAAATCGAAGATCGGTCGTGAGGCCGAGGGTGAGGTCGCCGGTCGCCAGTCCAGAGAAGGAAAACGACCGTCGGCGCGTGTGGGGAGATCACCTGCGGCTAGGGTTCGCGAGATGAGAAGATGAAGCAGGAGCAGGCGGCGTCGGCTTCTCGGGCGGCTTGGTCGCGCGATCGGGCGAGGTGGAGTGGACAGCGGCGGAACTTAAGCCCTAATAGCCTCTTAACCTTGTCTTTTTTTTTCATTTAAGTCCACCTATTTTTCGTCTAATTACAAAAACACCCCTAGGGTCTTAATTCCTTATCCATTACACCCTTGATAAGTTTTAGATTTTTACAATAAAGCCCCTTGGGCTCCTCCCGTTGGACCGGAAATCCCTATACTCTATCCGGAAAAATTCCGAAAAATTTTCTGGTCCGGATTTTCGAATTGCCGTATTTTACACTACCCCCTTCCTTTGAGGCATTCTGAGCTGCAGACACACACTCCTTCGGTCCTGCAACCAAGGTTAGTTCCAAAACAACCAAAGCAAGAATATTAGTCAATATTTACAGTCGTAGCTGTCTTGGTTCTGACTTTGGGTCTCCCAAATGGAACCCTAGGTCGAACCGACGCCTACTGTTCCCTCGAAGGGGAACGCGTCCTCACCTACTCCTCTCAGGAGAGTTTACCTTTTGCCAACCGGCTCCTCCGGTTGGACTTTTGCCCAGATTTACTCACCAGGTCTTCGTGCCCAATCCGCGACCACGTCTTAGTGCCCAATTCCTCGAACTAGGTCTTCGGTGCCCAGCCCTCGGCCAAGTCTTAGTGCCCAATTCCTCGAACCAGGTCTTCGGTGCCCAGCCCTTGGCCAGGACTTAGTGCCCAACCTTACATCAGGAATTAGTTGCCCAGCCCGCGGCCAGGACTTCTTGCCCAATTCTTAGAACCAGGACTTCGTGCCTAGTGTTCCTAGGACTTTTCCTGCACACTTGAGTAATATCGTTAGAGCAACAATAATACTTAACTTTGAACCCTTTGCCAATATCAAAACAAGGTTCGATATGGTGCTTTCAGCACCAACAGATCATGTTATCAGTCCCTTGGATTGTATAAGTAGAGGCTCACAACTAAGATAGAGTTGGACAAACCATCGGGATGGTTGTAGTGTAATTAGGTGTGGTTTGTCTTGACCATAGAATTACACTGATGTGCTTTATGTACATTGAGCAGGACCAAGATAGAGGTCATCCAATTTGTATTAACTTAATAATTAGATTGGACCTCGGATTATTATGGAGTACAATATCTAAATCCCGATATAATAACGGGCACGTATAGTTTATATTTTATTTTTTTGATTTACCAATGGGCGAAATTTATTCTGCTAAATCGATATGCCTGGTAAGTTGGGAAATAATATTAATTATATGGTGTACCATTGATTATTGACAGAATCCGTGTCCTGGTGAGTCGGGATGATAATGCCCCCTTGATGAGCTCATAAGGTTCATCATGTAGAATCCGTGTCCTGGTGAGTCGGGATGATAATGCCCCTTGATGAGCTCATAAGGTTCATCATGTTGAACCCTGTAGGTGGATTTGATTCGACATGATGATAAGGTTGAGTGGTACTAGTCAAGGAGTTAGAAGTTGATTAATTAAAATTGTTAGTAATTTAAATTAATCGACGGACATTCGATATCTTAAACACGGGGAGATGAATGTACTCATAATAGGTGGAGCCAATATGAAAATATGGAGGTTGGTAAGGAAGTTCAATGGAGATCATTTAGTGGAATGAATCTTCATTAATGGATCAGTTTTAGATCCATTAGCGGGCCAAGACCCAACTCCTCCTCATGGTCCCTACCTTAGCCCTATATATATCCCATGAGATCAAGAAACCAAGACTAATCAATCATTCATCCAACCCAAAGTTCATCTCTTCTCTCCTCTCCCTCTTCTCTCTCCTAGGGCACCGGCGGGTGGAGAGGTGTTTCTCCTTCCTCTCCACTCCATCACCTCTCTTCCAAGTCACCGGCTACTTCTAGATAGAGGGAGGTTGTTCCTCTCTCTTTTGTGGTGTCTGGCGAGGAAGGGAAGTGGGCAGTCGGCCGGCGCAAGGAGGAGGCGACGTCGCTAGTTGGCAGCGCAAGAGCAAGGGGGAAGGGAAACTTGGTGGCCGGTTGGTGTTGGGTTAGGAGAGGTCTCTTCCTCTCCATCTTCTTCACTAACTTCTCCTCAGCAATCCCCTTGTGGTCGGCGGGCTTGGCAACCAAAGGAGGCCGGCGGCGCAAGGGTTGGAGGAGAAGGTGGGCCGACGGTTCCAAACCCTAATGCTAGGGTTTTGCTAGGCGCAAGGAAGAGATTGTTTGGTGCCCCTTGGTGATTCCGGTTCTCGATAGCTCGTCACCCACACGACGTCTGGGAGGGAAGGGTCATACGGTAGAAGACTACGAGGTAAAGAGAGGTATATTTCTCTCTTGGCTCTTGTTTTATGTTCTATCATTTTATGTGGCATGTGATAATTAATTATATTGTTTAATTATTGATTAATTAATGATAATTAATTATTGGACCCCGATAATAAACACAAAAATCGGTGATCCACTCGTTGTCTTTTTCACGGTCGAACGGTTAGGCAAATTACAAGGCTCAATCTTTAAGATTGGCCAAGTTGTAATTTAAACCGATCGATACGATGACGAGATGGTCGTTTGGAAGATGGGTCTCCATTCAGATTAATTTTTAATCCGTAGACATGGAGAGGTCTCTCAAGGACGACCATGTATTCGCTTAGGAAACCCGCCAAGCCATACCCATCAGAGGGGGCACCCGTGAGGGATCATGTTCTCAAAATGATGGCTCATTTAAATGAGATGGAAGTCCTTGGAGCGGAGATCGATGGGGAAACCCAGGTCGATCTCATTCTTTAATCACTACCTAAGAGTTTTGAGCAGTTTCGCCTAAACTATAATATGAACAAATGAGCATATTCGTTGGTGGAACTCCTGACAGAACTCCAGGCGGCAGAGGGGCTTTTTCGTCAGAGTGCTCATGCTTTTGTTGCTGAAAAAGGTTCTACTTCTAAGCCGAAAGGCAAGAAGAAGAAGAAACTAGTTTTAGCAAAGAAGGCAGCAGGATCTCAGGGACCTTAGGCTGGAGTGAAGAAGCCGAAAGGCAAGTGCTTCGCATGCAAGTAGACTGGGCATTGGAAGGTGGACTGTCCCCGCCGAAATGAGAAAAATCAAGGTATATCTTTCTGTTTAGTTGTTGAAACATGTTTAGCGGTGTTATCTACCGATACCTGGTGTGTAGATACGGGAGTCATTAATCATGTCTATAATTTTTTGCAGGGGTTCCAGGAAACTAGACGACTAGCTGAGGGAGAGATTACCGTCTACATTGGAGGTGGCGGCTATTGCAATGGGAGACGTCTATTTATCTTTTGAAAAAAAATAAATGTTTGGTTTTAAGAAATCGCCTTTATGTACCTTCATTTAGAAAGAATCTTATTTCCATTTCTAAATTAATTATGGGTGGGTATTATATTTCTTTTAATGACAAGGTTGTTATAAAAAAGAATAGAGAGATTATCTGTTCTGGTGTGTTGGTTGGTAATTTGTACACTCTTGAACCAAAAACTCTCACGATGCAAATACAAATCAATAACTCATCGTCTAATCATAATAAGAGAAAAAAAACCTTCGAAAATGAGCCAAACATATCTTTGTCATCTAAGGTTAGGTCATATTAACCTAAGTAGGATTCAAAGGTTGATTATCGATGGACCTTTGGGTTCCTTGGCGGTGGAAGATTTCCCAACTTGTGAATCTTGCTTGGAAGGTGAAATGACCAAGAGGTCTTTCAAGGCCAAGGGGTATAGAGCCAAAGATGTGTTAGAGTTGGTTCATTCTGATTTGTGTAGTCTTATGTCTATCCAAGCTAGAGGTGTCTTTAAATATTTCATCTCTTTTATAGACAATTATTCAAGGTATGGATACATTTACTTGATGCGTCGCAAGTCTGAATGCTTTGACAGGTTCAAAGAATTCAAGGTTGATGTGGAGAAACGTCAAGGTAAAAGTATCAAGACACTACGATCTGATCGTGGTGGGGAGTACCTCTTGGGAGAGTTTAGGAGTTACTTATTAGAGGCTGGGATTAAATTCCAATTGTCCGCACTTGGTACACCCCAGTAGAACGGTGTGGCGGAGCGAAGGAATATGACTCTTATGGAGATGGTTAGATCGATGATGAGTTATTCTGAGTTACCGGATTCGTTCTGGGGATATGCTTTGGAAACGACAGTGTATATTCTAAACTTGGTACCTTCTAAATCAGTACCCTCTACTCCCACAGAATTGTGGATTGGGCGCAAGCCTAGTCTGAGGCATATTCGGATTTAGAGTAGTCCAACACATGTGCTGAAGGGAGATGTTGATAAGTTGGAATCTCGTTCAGAAGTGCGCTTGTTCGTAGGCTATCCTAGAGGAACGAAAGGTGATTTATTCTATAGGCCTAAAGATCAGAAGGTCATTGTTAGCACGAATGCCTGATTTTTAGAGGAGAACTATGTGATGGACCACAAGCCCATGAGTAAGATTATTCTAGAGGAGGTGAGAGGGGAAGTTTCAACTTCAATACCAACAGTACAGGAGGATATACCACAAGTGATTGCACCACGTGTCACAGAGGATACACAGGTAGTACCACGTCGTAGTGGTCGAGTTGTGAGACAACCCGACAGATTCATGTTTTTGGAAGAGTCTTCAGACTTAGTCCCTAGTGAACATGAACCTGACCCTTGGACCTATGATTAGGCACTCGAAGATAAAGATGCGGTATCTTGGCAGAAGGCGATGAATTATAAGATAGAATCTATAGATTCTAATCAAGTCTGGGAGCTAGTAGAGCCGCCTGATGGTGTAAAAGTCATTGGATGCAAGTGGATCTTCAAGAGAAAGAGAGGATCAGACGGGAAGGTAGAGACCTTCAAAGCAAGACTTGTTGCGAAAGGGTATACTCAGAAAGAGGATATCGATTATGAGGAGACCTTTTCACCAGTGGCCATGCTTAAGTCTATCCGGATTCTCTTATGTATTGCCGCTCATATGGACTATGACGTTTGGCAGATGGATGTCAAGACAGCTTTCCTTAAC
>JAGFNQ010008644.1:0-60772 GCA_024364735.1 Boesenbergia rotunda | reverse complement strand
CCATTGCCATATCTCATAATCATAATGAGCTGCTATGGCTAGGAGCATCCGAATGGATTTAAGCATAGCTACTGGCGAATAGGTTTCGTCATAATCAATTCCTTGTTTTTGACGATATCCTTTTGCCACTAATCTAGCTTAAAGGTAACAACATTACCTTCCATGTCGATTTTCTTCTTGAAAACCCACTTGCACCCTATGGGCTTAATCCCTTCAGGTGGGTTAACCAAGTCTCATACTTGATTTTCGTACATGGAATCCATTTCCAACTTCATGGCTTCAAGCCATTTGTCACTTTCTGAATTTTCAGAACATCTTCATAACTGATAGGTTCGTCATCGCTTATGAGTAACACGTCGTTCGATTCACTTATGAGAAATTCGTATCTCTCTGGAATATTGCGTGTCCTATCAGACCTATGAAGAGGTGGTGTTGTTTTAGGTTCAACTGATAACTCATCATTATGAGTTATTGATTGTGGGTCTAGACTAGGTGTCTCTGTAATGTCTATTGGAGTTTCTTGAACTTCATCAAGTTCAATGCCACTCCCACTGTTTTCTTGTAAAAGAAATTCTTTTTCCAGAAATACAGCATGCCTTGAAACAAACACCTTTTGTTCCAAGGGATGATAGAATTGGTAACCCTTCGTTTCCTTAGGGTATCCAATAAATAGACATTTATCAGACTTAGCATCCAATTTGTCTGATACAGTCCGCTTCACATAAGCAGGACAACCCCATATCTTAAGGTGAGTTAAGTGAGGTTTCTTACTATTCCATGTCTCATATGGAGTAGTAGAGACTACCTTGGTCGGGACTCTGTTTAGCAAGTAAACAGCTGTCTTAAGTGCATAGCCCCAAAAGGATTTTGGAAGAGTTGCATGATTCATCATCGACCTAACCATGTCCATCAAGGTTCGGTTGCGCCTCTCAGATACACCATTATGCTGTGGTGTATATGGCGGAGTCCATTGGGACAATATCCCATTGTCCCTAAGATAATCTTGAAACTCTTGACTTAAGTATTCACCACCCCGATCGGATCGAAGTATCTTAATACTTTTGCCAAGCTGTTTCTCTACTTCATTTCTGAACTCTTTGAATTTCTCAAAAGCTTCAGATTTGTGTTTCATCAAGAACACATACCCGAATCGTGAGTGATCATCGATAAAGGTGATGAAGTAGCTATAGCCTCCTTGTGCAAGAGTTGACATTGGTCCACATACATCAGTATGTATTAGACCAAGCAATTCTCCCACTGGATTACCTTTTCCGGAAAAGGGTAATTTGGTCATCTTGCCTTTTAAGCATGATTCGCATGTATCAAATGAACCGGGTTCAAATGATTCCAGAATTCCACATCGGTGTAATTCGGTCATGCGTTTCTTACTTACATGGCCAAGACGGCAATGCCAAGTGTAGGAGTCTATTCGATTATCTATTCGAGCACGTTTGTTGCTAACTTCGATATTGAAAACGTCACTGGATAAATCTAACGTGTAGATACCATTGCACAAAGTTCCATTCCCATAAAGAACGCCATTTAAAGTTATGTAACAACAATTGTTACTAAAAGTTAAATGATAACCCTTTTCATTCAAACATGAAATAGATACAATGTTCTTTATTAACGAAGGAACAAAATAACAATTATCCAATTCTAAGACACGTCCAGTGGGGAGCTTTAGCAAATATGTTCCGATGGCAACAGCAGCAATCTTTGTTCCATTTCCAACTCGCAAATTCGCTTCTCCTTTGACGAGTCTTCTTCTATTCCTTAGCCCCTGTATGTCATTACATATATGTGAGCTACACCCAGTATCAAGTACCCAGGTATTAGAGGAAATAGAGTGACATTCAATAACGAAGATGCCTAAAGAGGATGGGGCATCGGATGTCTTATTATTCAAGGACTCAAAATAAACCTTGCAGTTTCTTCGCCAGTGACCCTCCTTACCACAATGATGGCAAGTGCCTTTTGGTTTCTTTTCAGTCTTTTTGGCCTTTTTCTTCTTTCCCTTATTCTGTTCTTTGGCCTTCCTCTTAGAACCTTTCTTCGAGGAACCAACTAACAGAACCGTCTTTTGATCCTGCTTTACAAAAGGCTCTACAGTCTTCAACAGGTTGAGCAACTCAGGAATGGAAGTCTCCAGCTTGTTCATCCGATAGTTCATCACAAATTGTGAATAACTTTTGGGCAAACAATGCAGAATTAAGTCAATACTTAGTTCATGATCCATTGCAAAACCGAGTGTGCTCAGTCGCTCAATATACCCCAACATCTTCAACACAAACTGTGAGGCAGAAGTGTCTTCCTGCATCTTAGAGGTGAAGAGGAGTCTGGAGACCTCGAACCTTTCGGATCTCGCCTGCTCGTCAAATAACTCATGAAGATGGAAGATGATGGTATAAGCATCCATATGCTCATGCTGCTTTTGCAGCTCAGGTACCATAGAGGCTAGCATGATGCAACTCGCAAGTTCAGAATCGGTCACATGATTCTGATAAGCCACTAGCTGGTCTGGAGTTGCACCTTCTGGAGGATGGTTAGGAAGTTGTTCTTCAAGGACATAGGCAAGCTTCTCTGCCTTGAGGACTATCCTCAGGTTTCGAAGCCAGTCCATGAAGTTTGGCCCAGTTAGTTTATTGGTGTCCAAAATGGAACGCAAGTTTAGAGAAGACATGATCGAGTGATTATCCTAGAAATACAAATTGAGCTTATGTGAGAAGAATGATTAAAGAATGTATCAACATACATTAATAATAAAAAAAATCCTCTTTATTTTTCAAATTGAATAACCCTTTTTATCAATTCGGGAGAACGTAGGAACATCTCCAAATAGGTTGATATCCAACCATAGATAAGAACCACCATGGCTGTGGCCATCAAGTTATTCTTAGCTATGAAGGTGGGTAATCATACCGATTACATATCACATATATGTAACTATCACTTTATGCTATCAACTAATTGAATGTTTGCATAAATCATTGGGTTGTTAACTCATTAACAAGTATGCAACATTATACATAGCACCCAACTGCACCTCTCTTTACATCGACCTTGGCTGTAGCACAACAAATCGATGCTCCAAGCTTAAGGCTGACCCATTAATCAAGAAATAGTTTTAATATGATTGGAGCTCATTCAACCGTTTAGTCAGGCTTGGATGTGTCCAACAACCAAAACTAAGGATTGACCTCTGACTCCAACTATATTAATCATAAACTAATTCCATGGTTTGAACATGTTGAGATTCAAGCCGGGCATGGATGTGTCCATCAACCCAAACTAGAAACAAAACTCCGATTCTAACCATATTAATGGAAGGTGTTGGCCTTAATATTTTGTAAGGGGTTTTGGGTCTCATCCTTTCCTGTTAATGCACATTCATGACATATAATTATGTCATGACTAACGATTTCCTTAATAAAGTATGTATGTGACTTAATTTATCAAGTCTCATGAATTGAATTAGGAACCGGATTTCCTAATTCTAATTTCATACTTTATTAAAGGAATTATTTTGGGAAACAATTTCCTAAATTGTCATAATCAATTTCGGAAATAATATGTTTAAGACTTTGATGTCTCTAAATCAAATCTTATTAAATTAAGAGACAATTCCCTTAATTCAACGACATATTATTTTCATGAAAATCTCATTTAAGAAAACTCTATAGGAAACCATTTTCCTAATTAATTTTGGAGACAACAATATGTAAGAGCATCACCTCTTAAATCATATTTTATTCATGGATTTAATTAATTACAACAAATTGTTTTCTAAGGGTGGCTCCTCGAGGCTCAGATACCCAAAGAAAAGTAATTTGTCGTAAATCCAATTTGGTCCGCTTCGGAAGCGTAACCAAATTAAACATGACAATTTCATTTAAAATTGGGAAATTAAATTACAACAACTAACTTTAAATTGGACGGCTCCCCGAGGCTCAATCCAAAATAAAGAATTTTGTTGACAATTTAAAACCAATTCAAATTTAATTGTCAATTAATTGTCCATAAATTTGTCTAGACTTTCTTGAAAGAAAGTGCCCAAAATTGCGAGATTTCATAATAAGTTTTCAGAATAATTGTAAGTTTCTGGTACAAAGAAAACTTACATATTTCCAAAATTGGAAAATTTCTAAAATAGAAAATTTTCCAAAATTGGAAAGTTTCCAAAGATGGGAAGTTTTCACAATTATTATAAAATTTCAGAAATTAAAAAATTTCAAAAGTTTGCGAAATCTCATGAGGATTTCCAAACTTAGAAATTCCTAAATCTAAAATTTATTATAATTGGAAAGTTTCCATAATTGAAAAATTTTCCAAAATTGAGATTATGACAAAGTTTTCTACAAAACAATTATATGATTATGTCGAACACTAACCGGCTCTGATACCACTGTTGGGACCGGGTGCATGTTGACAAGGATACGGGTTCGTAAGATTTTTAAATTTTTACGTGTAGCGAAAGAATTAGCATAAAATAATTTCTCAAATTATTTTAACCACGTATCTAGCATGCAACCTTATGATGTGTGCACATGATCATAAATTAAAACTTTGCGAAAAGTAAACTAATTTACTTAGTACCTCGCGTAACTCGAAGTAAGGGACGAGATCCAACCGTAGCGTCCCTTGGAAGCTCCGCCTCTATTCGCGTCCACGCCGAGTTCTCTTCGGGATGACTTCGCAAAGTCACGAGTTTTGTGCCGGTGAGAACTACTAGATTCTCTAAAGGCACAACTAGAAGATCATGAGAGAAGAAAGGAAACTAATCACCAAGAAACGGAATCTAAATTCCGAGAAGGAAGGAGATGCGACCCGCTTCTTCTTCTTCTTCTTTGACACCTCCTTGGTGGATGTTGCTCACGCCAACCCTAGGTAGTGTGAGGATGGTGCGCCGGCCCTAGGGAGAGGATGGGGGCCCGCCGGCCCTAAGGGGAAGAGAGAGGGAGAGAATAAGAGAGAGAGGGAGAGAACTACTAGATCTCTTGATAACTCAATTGGAATTCAAGGCTTGCCTTTGGTTCCTTTATATAGTAGCCTCTCCCTTGCCAAGTCTCTCTTTTAACGGAATTTTTCATAAGAAATTTATCCTATAAATTTTCTTTATGAATTATTCCGTTTAAGCCAAGTTTTATTATAACTAACTTTATAATAAAACAAATACATCTCTCCTTTCATTATGGAATAAATTTTACAAGAAATTTATAAATTTTCTTATTATGGAAAAATCAATTCATAATTGATTTTATAAAACTAAAATAAACCATTCCATGGATCATTTTAATTTCTATAAAAAAGAATAAATTTCTATAAATTTCTTTATATAAAAATTTCTTTATACAAATTTATTTATCCATAATTTATAAAACAAATCGCAGTTGATTTATTTTATAAAATAAACCAAATAAATTGGTTCTCTCTTTTATTGTGGCCGGCCAAACCAAAGAGGGTGGGCACCCTCTTTGGCCGGCCACTTCAAGCCCAATCCCTCGCGAATTAAACTCATTTAATTCGCCCGATAAGCCTTCAAAAGACTTAGCCATTTTAAGCTTCCATTGCGCCTCTGATTAATTCAGATTCGACTTATTTCTCTTGATTGGAAAATCCAATTTTCAACTCGTTTTAAATCCCTCGGATTACTCATAATGCCTGTGACTAAATAGGCTTTCGATTTATGTTGGCCGTCTATAATCAACCAATTATAGAACGATCATGAGTGGCACCTAGTAGTACATCATGACCCCCAATTAATCGAAAGATCAACGGTTGACCTCAGAAGTAATTCTGAAACCCTTCAGCAGCTCTAATGAATCGTGCCCCATTCCCTTCACCATCTTATACCCACTTGGTTCAGGACATGGTCTGTTTGTGTCAGTCCCCACTAGACTGACTACGTCACACCTAGCCCAAGTAGTGTCTTTCTCGTCCTTTGGATTTCTAATTACTCTCATGTATTTAAGAGACTCATACTCTAAACATGATATGCTCTGGCCAGAGGCTTTGAGTAACAATCCGACGATAGGCCTGGGTATACATCTCCTCACAAGGAGTGGTGAATCCTTTGTAGGCTGCTCAAACATCTTCGGGCACTTCGGCTTATACCTAATCATCCTGGGTCCACACCTCCTTGGAGATGCTTGCTTAAGATGTTAAAGTATAAGTCTCCATGACCAAGATGACTTGAACACCGCAAGTCAAAGGAACATCGCACTTAAGCTGCAGTAAGAACTTCATTGACATATCTATATGTAGATTACCATATGAAGTTTTACAGCTAGTCACTCCAATGAACTAGTTCCCTTAACTAGCATCCATGTTTATCTCCGGACATCCCAATGTCACCAGCCAGTGAGAATCAGCTGATTAGAGAATAACCCATGCTAGTCTCAACATAATTGATAGTGTCCGTATTTATCAATTCATCGACTAGGGATATTTTCAATACTTCACAATTGCACATTTAGAGATAATCACTAGTTGTGATCCCATCACAAATTCTCTTATGTTGTGAATTGTATTGCGGACATTCAGTAGATGAGTTTAAGATCCCAATCAAATACATAAACATGTATACTCAAATAGTGAATTATCATTTATTAAAATAAATGTTTACAATCATAAGGCGATTGCCTTAGGACACTTTTCTCATATCACTAACAGCTTCACTCACCAGGACCCCGCTTCACTCACCTGGATTTCAGTCACCTGGCTTCACTCACCAGGACCCGGCTTCACTCATCGGGATTTTCGTCACCTGGCTTCACTCACCAGGACTCGGCTTCACTCACCAGGATTTCAGTCACATGGCTTCACTCACCGGGACCCGGCTTCACTCACCGGGACCCGACTTCACTCACCGGGGTTTCCATAACCCGGCTTCATTCATCGGGAGTCGTGCCCAGTCCCCAACCAGGACTTAATCCAGACTCATCTTATGAACCTAAACTTAAATCGATGTCAACACCAAAACAACAATCAGGGTCAGACTGCATCAACAATCTCCCCCTTTTTGTTGTTTGACAACCAAATTCTATGTTTAGGTATTTGAAACCAATTGTAATCAAATTTCACTATCGTAGGAGAATTAGAGTCCTCCCCCTACAATAATTATACTCGTAATCATCCTAAGTGTTGGGACCGGGTGCATGTCGACAAGGATACAGGTTCGTAAAATTTTAAATTTTTACGTGCAGCGGAAGAATTAGCATAAAATAATTTCTTAAATTATTTTTAACCACGTATCTAGCATGCAACCTTATGGTGTGTGGACATAATCATAAATTAAAACCTTGCGGAAAAGTAAACTTATTTACTAAGTACCTCGCGTAACTCGAAGAAAAGGGACGAGATCCAACCGTAGCGTCCCTTGGAAGCTTCGCCTCTATTTGCGTCCACGCCGAGTTCTCTTTGGGATGACTTCGCAAAATCACGAGTTTTGTGCCGATGAGAACTACTAGATTCTCTAAAGGCACAACTAGAAGAACAAGAGAAAAGAATGGAAACTAACCACCAAGAATCGGAATCCAAATTCCGGGAAGGGAAGGAAGGAGACGCGATCCGCTTCTTCTTCTTCGGGGTCTTCTTGGTGGAAGTAGCTCACGCCCACCTTGGGAGTTGTGCCGGCCCTAGAGAGAGAGAGGTGCCGACCCTAGAGAGAGAGAGGCGTGTAGAGAGAGAGAGAGGGAGCAACAATCTCTTGATTAATTAATTGGGATTAAGGGCTTGCCTTTGGTTCCTTTATATAGTTGCTTCTCCCTTGCCAAGTCTCCTCTTTAACGGAATTTTTCATAAGATATTTATCCTATAAATTCTCTTATTAATTATTCCGTTTAAGCCAAGTTTTATTATAACTAACTTTATAATAAAACAAATACTTCTTCTCCTTTTATTATGGAATAAATTTTATAAGAAATTTATAAACTTTCTTATTATGGAAAAATCAATTCATAATTGATTTTATAAAATTAAAATAAATCATTCCATGGATCATTTTAATTTCCATAAAAAAGAATAAATTTCTATAAATTTATTTATATAAATTTCTTTACATAAATTTATTTATCCATAATTTATAAAATAAATCGCGCTAGATTTATTTTATTAATTAAACCAAATAAATTGGTTTTATCCCCTTGTTGTGGCCGGCCAAACCAAAGGGGTTTGGCACCCTCTTTGGCCGGCCAAACCGAGCCGAACCATCGCGAATTAAACTTATTTAATTCGCCCAATAAGCCTTCAAAAGACTTAGCCATTTTTAGCTTCCATTGCGCCTCTGATAAATTCAGATTCGACTTATTTCTCTTGATCGGAAAATCCAATTTTTCAACTCGTTTTAAATCCCTCGAATTACTCGTAGTGCGTGTGACTAAATAGGCTTTCGATTTATGTTGGCTGTCTATAATCAACAAATTATAGAACGATCATGAGTGGCACCTAGTAGTACATCATGACCCCCAATTAATCGAAAGATCAACGGTTGACCTCAGAAGTAATTCTGAAACCCTTCAGCAGCTCTAATGAATCGTGTCTCATTCCCTTCACCACCTTATACCCACTTGGTTCAGGACACGATCTATGTGTGTCAGTCCCGACTAGGCTGACTACGTCACACCTAGCCCAAGTAATGTCTTTCTCGTCCTTTGGATTTCTAATTACTCTCATGTATTTTAGAGACTCGCACTCTAAACATGATATGCTCTGGCCAGAGGCTTTGAGTAACAATCCGACGATAGGCCTGGGTATACATCTCCTCGCAAGGAGTGGTGAATCCTTTGTAGGCTGTTCAAACATCTTCGGGCACTTCGGCTTATACCCAATCATCCTGGGTCCACACCTCCTTGGAGATGCTTGCTTAAGATGTTAAAGTATAAGTCTCCATGACCAAGATGACTTGAATACCGCAAGTCAAAGGAACATCGCACTTAAGCCGTAGTAAGAACTTTATTGACATATCTATATAGATAATCATATGAAGTCTTACAGCTAGTCACTCCAATGAACTAGTTCCCTTAACTAGCATCCATGTTTATCTCCGGACATCCCAATGTCACCAGCCAGTGAAAATCAGCTGATTAGAGAATTACCCATGCTAGTCTCAACAGAATTTATAGTGTCCGTATTTATCAATTCATCGACTAGGGATATTTTCAATACTTCACATTTGCACATTTAGAGATAATCACTAGTTGTGATCCCATCACAAATTCTCTTATGCTGTGAGTTGTATTGCGGGCATTCAGTAGATGAGTTTAAGATTCCAATCAAATACACAAGCATGTATACTCAAATAGTGAATTATCATTTATTAAAATAAATATTTACAATCATAAGGCGATTGCCTTAGGACACTTCTCTCATATCACTAACACTAAGCTCAACTAACCAAACTCTCCCCCTTTGTCAAACACCGAAAAGGGTGTAGATTGGTTATTAAGTTTAAAAATACCTCCCCCTTAAACAAGGGTCTCTCCCCAAACCCAAAATAAGCAAAGGTAAGTGTGAATTGCACATGAAAGCATATACAGAATTATATCATGGTCAAACATGTATATATTTCAAATGACAAGTAAGTAACGCAGCTATATCCGACACATAGTCTTGATTGGTCTCCATGACCGATCAGGTTCGTTGATTATTCGATACAAAAATATCTCTAATTAGTCTGGAGATCGATCAGATTTCAGAAAAATTTCTGAAACTCTGATACGTTCTTGATCAAACTGCATTAACAATTGATATGTGTCTTAAATCTATTCCTCATTGAACCAAAAGTCTTTCTGAATTTTAAAACAAATTTGTATCAAACTAGCATCAGATTTGTACCAATGAATGATCAAGTATGTTCATGTTCTTGGAATGATCAGAATCATATCAGGATGTAATGTATGTTCCATGTTCTTTGATAGTACCCTGATAGGTCTGATCGGTCGGCCTGACCGATCAGGAGGAACCCTTGATCGATCACGGTGACCGATCAGGGTAAGTCCTGATTGTTCGGTGGACCGATCAGGTTTGATACAGGAAGTTGTTTGTTTCAGAAACTTGTTTGTTCCGATCAGATTTCAGAAACAAAATTTCAGAAATCTGATATGTTTCAGAAACTTGTTTATTTCACCTCTTAACCACTCCTAAACCCTTATCCAATTAGATTTAATCCCTTTGATCCTAAAGGGGTTCCCTTAACTAAAAGCTATCCCTCAAATTAGTATTAGTATCAAAATATGATCAAATTTCCAAAACATGCTTCTATCAAATTAGTATCAAAATATGATCAATTTTCCAAAACATGCTTATATCAAATTAGTATCAAAATATGATTAATTTTCCAAAACATGCTTATATCAAACTAGTATCAAAATATGATCAGATTTCCAAATTTTGATCAGTTTGTATGTTTGATGTATGTTTATAACATGTTTGCTCCAACTAATTGAAATTAAGTTTGTATCAACTCCATAATCCTAATTCCCCATTCTATTCATAATTCATGGATTGGATTGGAAAATTCATAGTTCCAAGTGTGTATCAAGTTCATGGTTCCAACCAATTTGAAATCAAGTTTGTATCAAAATTTTATTTCCCAAATTACCAATAAAAGTGAATAGGAAAATTTTTCAGTATGGATGGAGAAATTTTCAATGTATCTATATTGTTTATGATTCCCATTTACTTAACTCCAATCATCTAAATTCAAGATGAAAAATCATTCCTCATGAGTAGTAAATGGTCATCCATTAAATGGAGGAACTAGCAGGCACATCCCTAACTAGGAATGGCTATATGTTTGGAGCACCTATTTTCAACAACCCATGTTGATAGATGCTCCCCCTCAATCGCCTATACAATTCGAAATATAGATATTTTGGGTACCCAAATTTTGGAACCTAAAGCATCTACGTTGAATGGTTTTGGCACCCATGCCTTGGTCATTTTCTTTTTCACTTTTTGAACCCTAGAAGCATTTTGTGATCGAAATTGAGTTCTTGACATCAATGACACGAAACTTGGTTCTTTAGGTTGGTAACCTAAACCAACCTTGTTATAAACTGCCTTTTGAGAATTTAGGATCATGTCTAAAGTTTTGGAGTTAGTTGAAAATTTTTCAAGAATATCCTTGAGGTTCTCAACTTCGCTCTTCAAGTCTTTATTTTCATCCTCAACAGTCTTAACATGCAAGCCATCAATATCATGATCCTTAGGTGTTTTCAATTGTTCTATTTCTAATTCCAATAATTTAACCTTATTCTTCGATTTCTTTAACAAATTTGTTAGACATAGAAGTTGTCTAACTCGGGAAAAATTACCTCTTCATCATCCGAAGATGATGAAGCCGCAGTTGAGGAGTCACTCGATTCGTTATCACTCCTTTCTTCCTTCGAATCCTCTAGCGCCATGAAGGCCACATGATGGGTGTTCTTATCCTCCTCCTTTTCCTTCTTCTGTCACCTGCCACAAAAGCATTACCCTTCTCCTTTAGGCTTTGGTTAGCGATTTCGTGTAGCTCCATTTCACAAAACAAATCTTCTAATTTAACAAAGGAAAGATTCTTGGAAACGTTGTAAGCATCCACCATGAATGACCACAAGGCATTCCTAGGAAAAGCTTTGAGGACATACCTTACAAGGTCTCGGTTCTCTACCTTCTCATTGATGGAATGCAGATCATTGAAGATTTCCTTGAACCGACCATGAACTATACTTACCGTTTTATTTTCTTCCATTGTCAAGTTCTGGAGTTGGCTGAGAAGGAGGTCTTTCTTGGTTGTCCGGGTATCTTGAGTTCCTTCATGGAGCTCAATGAGCTTGTTCCAGAGGTCCTTGGCAGTGGAGAAGGGGCCGACTTTGATCAGCTGTTCCTTAGTCATCCCACATTGCAGGGTGACCACAGCCTTCGCATCAGCTTCCCCCTTTCGGGTTTGTTCTGACGACCACCTTGAGAACTCGAGGTATTTTCCTTTAGCATCTTTAGGAGGGGAAAAACCCTCCTTGACAGCAAACCACATGTTGATGTTGGTCTTCAAATAATACTCCATCCTCGACCTCCAATATTGGAAATCTGATCCGTCGAAGAAGGGTGGTTTGCTGGTGCTGAATCCTTCTCTCAAAGCCATCGTTATTATAAGCTCTCGGGTGTTAGTCCATTTGAACAGAGCCCCAGGCTCTGATACCACTTGATGGTCCTTGGATGGCTATAGAGGGGGGGGGGTGAATGTAGCCAGACACAAAACTTTGCCTCCTTTGAGCTTTTCTTTCTGCGATCAGATTAGCAGCGGAAACAAACACAACAAAAAGAACAAAACAGAGAAAGAAAGCAAACCAAACAGACGCTAACACAGCGATGTACAAGGTTCGGGGATAACTTGCCCCTACTCCTTGGCATGCCCATGAGGTGGGTGATCCCTTGATCGTCGGCATATCAAGCCCCGGTGAACCCGGATATAATATCCTCCTTCTTGGTGGAGAAACCTCTCCACTATCACCTCAGTAGGATAACATGATAAGTACAGAGACACGAGAAGAAGCTCTCATAATAGATGTCACAGGATCGCTCAAGCACGAAGCCTTTCAAAGAGCTCTAAACCCAGCCAAAATCTTCCCTAGTTTTTCTGTTCATTCTACTTTGCTCCTCTGCATCTCTCAGCTTCCTCTTAAGCTCCTGCTCACCATCGCCAGGCTCCATCAGCACCCACTGAGCCACAGCCTGACACACTGACTCCACTGAGCGCTCAGTCCACTGAAGACCTCTTCAGCTGAGCCTCCGTCAGTCGCCAACCGCGCCAACGCCAGGAAGCCGTTGAAACCTGAAAATAGAATACATACAAACCTGCCACGGTGAAAGTTGCCATTGACTCTTCTCCTTGGTTTGTATCATCCCTGTCTAACCTGCACACTGATCAGAGGCTTAGCAAAGTATATCACAAAGAAATCAGTAGGTATAAGAAAGATTCAGAGCGAAATCAGCGTCTGACAACGATTCAAATTAAAGTAATCAGACACTGATCGGTCACCAGACTGATTAGTGATGCTCCTGATCGGTCACCAGACCGATCAGTAAAAGCGCTGAACGATCAGGCTCCAACCAGATCGGTCCACAGTGAGGTTACAGGGATCGCGGACTTCTTGCGATCGGTCACACTGACCGATCACAGATCAGGGATCGGTCACCAGACCGATCTAGCAGTTTTCTTGCCACAACCTGCAGGAACCAGACACCTAATCGGCCACCTGATCGATTAGGTTGTGCCCTGATCGGTCTGGTGACCGATCAGGTCACTCCCTGACCGATCAGGAGTCATCCTGATCGATCAGGGTGCGGAAACTTGACATTTTGATCGGTCACACTGATCGATCAAGGTCTCCTCCCAAAGCTACTGACCACTTCTCTGAACGTTCACCATAACGATCAGAAGCCAAACAGAAACCTTTCAGTTCTCTCCCTGATCGTTCACCAGAACGATCAGACTTCACTGGATCGGTCACCAGACCGATCCACAACAGGGAGTTCGTGCCAACTCCCTGATCAGTCTCCAGACCGATCCAGCTCCGACCACTTCAATCCTAAGTCGAGAGAACATGCTTCCTAGCCTTCTCTGACTCATGTTCAGTCCCCCGGACCAAGACTCCGTGCCCAGCTTCACTCACCGGGACTTCATTCAACCTAGCTTCACTCACTAGGACCTAGCTTCACTCACCAAGTTTTCGGTCACCTAGCTTCACTCGCTAGGACCTGGCTTCACTCACCGGGATTTCAGTCACCTAGCTTCACTCACCAGGACCCGGCTTCACTCACCGAGATTTCAGTCACCTGACTTCACTCACCAGGACTCGGCTTCACTCACCGGGATTTTCGTCACCTGACTTCACTCACCAGGACCCGACTTCACTCACTGGGATTTCAGTCACCTGGGGTTTTCATCACCCGGCTTCACTCACCGGGGTTTCCATAACCCGGCTTCACTCACCAGGAGTCGTGCCTAGTCCCCGACCAGGATTTAATCCAGACTCATCTTATCAACCTAAACTTAAATCAGTGTCAACACCAAAACAACAATCAGGGCCAGACTGCATCAACACACTTTACCCTGTTTCGGGTCCTCCTTGCGCCGAGGGCTATGTGTAAAGACGCTGCTGTCAGGACGTCTAGGAGGTCTAGCCCTCCCCAACCTTTGCATCCTTCACTAGGACAAGCCTACTCGGCGACCTATGCCCTCTATCCGATGGGTCTTTCTAGCCCACGCATCCATCTCCCCCTGATCAGGCGCCAGGCTGCCGGGCCAGGCTACACGTAAGCTGGCCCGGGATTAATCGCAATTCTGTATATTCCATTTACTATAAAGGTTCCCAAGGAATTCATTATTGGAATGTTTCCAATAAAAATGGTTTCTTCTTGCATATCTCTACCGGGTTTCCAAATTAATCCCGCGAGTACATATAATTCAGAAGAATATGTGAGTGATTCATACACAACATTTCTTTCGTTTAACAAGGGTTCCGCCAGAGCTCATTCTTATTGTTTAAAGGTCTTGGACAAAATTATAAATTATGCTTCAATTTGTAATCAATGTCTATCAAAATGTAAGAGGTATTTCCGAAAAAAAATCACTTGAATTCTTAACAAAAGTTAGTTAAGAGGTATTTCCGAAAAAAAATCACTTGAATTCTTAACAAAAGAACACTAACTGTGAAGAAAAATTTAATTTAAGAATGTAAGAAGAAAATTTTAATTTAAGAATGTAATGAGATACACAGAGTAAAGTAAGATAAAATCTTGGTACGATATTGAGAAATAATAAAAAAGTGTAGCCTAATCAACTTACCTTCATAATCCTTATTTTCAACATCAATATAGGAATTTGGAAGAATGAAGAGAACACCAAGAAGAGATTAAAGAGATTAAGCCATTTGAAGAGAACATCAATATAGAAATCCTTATATACTTCACTTGTTTGATATTACTTACAGATGCATTTGACATTCTCCTAATTGATCATTCTTCAAAGGGATTAAGCCATAATTGTGAAAGGATGCATGCTTATGAAAAAAACCAAAAAAAAACAACTACAAAATGTCAAATAAGAGTGAAAGCAGATGATATAATTAAATTGTCAACTATAAGATACCTACAAATAAACACAAAGGTAACTCATTTAAAATATCTTTGTGATGCACTTTTAAAAACAAAATCATCAATAATAATATTATATTCAATATCTTCCAAAATATTCTTTTCAATACATAAAATTACTAATCTATTTAGCCTATCTTGAGTCATTATGGTCCGTAAATAAGATTTTATTAATTTTAATTTTGAAAACCTTCTTTCAACATATGCCATTGTCACAAGTATTGTCAATAATATCTTATAAGCAATCATCAAATTTGGAAACATATTCATTATTTTTGAAAATTCTAATATTTGAATGGAACATCATTTTTTTATTTGTTTCATAAGATTCACTTGGTAATATTACTTGTAACATGTAGTTTTGAAAATATGTATTTTGCATTAATATCAGAAGTGTCGTCATTTCTTAAAGTATTTTCAAGATTCACACAAGAACTCATCAATTTATCATCATCCAATGAAACTACTATTGTAACTGTTCAAACCTACTGTTCCGGAAGGAATCGACGACGATAGCCAGTCACCGAGGTTCTACCCCCGTGGAAAGTGTCGAGTCGAGGAGGAGCTTAGACTCCTGCAAGATCAACACGAGCGTTAGGGGACACGCCGGTGGCGGTCTGGCGGAGTCCACTCTGACGCTCAAGTCAGTCTATCGTCCGAAGCGTGAAGGTAGTAGGAAAGTAGAAAAGTATGTAGAGTTAAGAGAGTACGTCTCCCCTTACCGGGGGGCTGAACTACCTTTTATACCGAGGGTGATAGACTAGACGTGCCCCTTCGATTGGTGCCACGTCTCCGATTCTTGAGCCATGCCCCCCTTCTTCGGTGGTTACAGGATATCCTTTGAAACGGTCTGCGCCATTATCCAGTTCTGCCCGTTGTGACCCTTGGGGGTCGCGAAAAACTTTTCTAATGGGGGTGCTTATCCGTACCGCGAGGGGGGTCCGTGTTTGAGGTCGGTTATAGCGGGGACTCCGCCTCCAGAGGTGGGCTCGGGGTCCTCAGGCGCCATAGTTTTCTAGGTGCTCTCGGGGGTGCCGAGGCCTAATCTCTCGGGGTGCTCCCGAGAGGGGTCTCCAGCTGTCTTTCTTGGGCACGTCGCCCTCAGGGAGTCCCGGGGCCCCGGGAGGAGAGTCATCTCCTCCTACCGTGGTGGTGTCGCGTAGCTTCTTCATTCTCACAAGTCCCTCCTTTCAAGTCTGATCGAAGGAAGTGTGCCTGACTGATCGGACTGGTGTAGAGATGAAGAAGTTGAGCTCTCTTCGCCTTCTCACCTGCAGCTTTTATGAGGGGGTTTCGGATCATATTGTCCACGTTCCTAGAGATCCCCTGTTGGAACTTCTTCCTTTTTTGAAAAAGATTTCTCCGACTCCCGAAGGATCATAATGATGTTCATCCCCTCGTTAAAAAGGCTCCTGGCCTCTTTTCGAGGGTAACAAGGTGTTCTTGTGAATGCCTTACTGCCACGCGTGCCAATGATCATCCCTACGAGTCTGTGTCCCCGTGTGGCTGGCTCAAGGTGATTGTCGACCTGGGCGAGGTGGTTTCTTGCTTTTGACGCTTCATTTCCCCATTATGTCCAGACAGGTGGCCGCCGAGGTATAAGAGGGCAAAAGGCGAGCGTTGGTCTCCACTTCCGACTCGGCGCCTTGGTGTACTTCGTCTTCCTCCCTTGCAGAGCTTATTCGGAGTGTAAGTAGTTTGTCATCCTTTTGTCTTCTTTCTTAGGGATTATGGAGGGCTATCGGGAAGAATGGTATGAGTTCGTATCCTCAAGAATAAGGCCAGAGGCCTTGCAAGTGGCCCCTAAAGCCTGTGGGGTCCCGGCCGCGATGGCGATGGTTATCCCTAAAGTGGACCAAGCACCCGTGGAGCCCCGCACAGGCATGTTAACCTTCTTCCTAGGACAGACAGAGTTAGGGCTCCGTTTTCCTATCCCCCCTTCTTCACGAGCGTAGCTTCCTATTTCGACATTCCCCTGCACCAGATGGCATCTAACGCCTTTGCCCAAATGGGAGGGGCGTATATCATCTTCAAGCTTTTCGACTTTCCCTTGACCCCTCATCTCTTTTATTCTTTCTTCGTCCCGATAGGGTCTAGAGGGGTCTTTAATTTCGCAGCCCGGCCGGGCCATAAGTTCTTAGGAGGATTTCCTTCCTCGCACAAGGGGTTGAAGGAGAAATTCTTCTTCATCCGGTTGCCATCATTACCTTTTAGTCCTTTGTGTTGGATAGCATATTTGCCTGCTCCTCCTCTCCTAGAGGGTTTTCTTTGTGGCGCGGTATATCAACATGCTAGAGGGGTACTTTCTAGTATGGAGTTTAGTGGCCCGGGATTGGTGCAGAGCGAAGCGCTTATGTATCGGGCAGGCCTTAGCCCTAAAGTAACGCAGATTAGCCCCAACTTAGGTATGTTCGTCTTTTTCTTCAATGACTATTGGTTCTGACTGATGTCCTTCCTGGTTGGCTATTGCAGAGGAAGTTATGTTCGCCAAAGCAATGGGTCGACTCATCAAGTGGGGGGAGGCCAACATGGAGGCGCTGAATCCTCCCCCGGTCATCCCCCCTGTTCCCCCTAGTCCCGCCGAGTCCCCTGAGGAGACCACTGTTTCGCCCCCTAGGGTCGCTTCACCTGAGAGGGTCAAGACTACAGCTACATCCCCGCAGGGTGGGGGCCACGGGCCTTCGGTTTCACAGGCTGATCATGGGATGGATCCCCCTCCCAAAGGTGGCTCTTCCCCGAGAGCCTCCTGCTCAGAAGGGACGGGCGAGGGGTGTTATCCCTCAGCTACTCCTTCGGCCGCCCGATCCTTCGGTCGGCAGAAGCGACGACTCCCCAAGGGCTTGGGTCCTTCATGGAAAAAGTTGCGTTCTGCCCGTTCTTCCCCTCTTCCCTCGGTGCCTGAGGAAGCGGCTCTGCCTACCAAGGTAGCTGCGCCTGCATCTGCTCCCCCGATTTCCGCTCCATATGCGGTCACCCCGGTGCCTCCCTCCTGCGTCCTCGATCCAGCCACCTCTCCGACAGGTAAGGAGGCGTTGCGTACTCAATTCTGTCTGAAACTAGATCAACTAAGGGAGAGATTGGATGCAGCGTTGGAGGCCTCCATGCAGTCTTGCTCCACGGTGCAATTGAAGGAGACTCTGACTAGGGGGGCTTTGTCGGAGGGGACTTCTAGTTCCAAAGGGGAGGGCTCCGGTTCCCCTAGCGTGCCCACTGAAGCTCCAGCCGTCCGGCGACTTCCCCTTGACCCGCGTTCCCTGTTACCCAAAGAGCGAGGTAACACACCCAGCACTCTTGCCGGAGTAGTCATGCGAGCCTCCACCGGCCCGCTAGCCAGTCTTCGGGAAACCCTCCTAAAGGTGTGGATTTATTATGGTATTGGTTGTTTTCTTGCCCGGCTGCTGATCTTTCTATGGGATGGCAGGCAACTGCAAATTGCGTAGTCGTCGGTCGGGACCTGTATTCCAGGCCCCAAGTGGAGGCCCTAGTCCAACGAGCCTTACAGGCGGAGGCTACAGCGGGCCTCGAGCATCGGGCTGGGGTGATGCAGGCCAGCGTTACCAGAGCTCTCCATGAAGAAGTAAAGTAGTTGAGGGAGCTCTTGCGAGATAAGGAGCAGACCCTCGAGAGTTCCCGGCACAGGGAACGCTGAGCGTCCGAGAGGGCTGTGCCAATTACCCAGGATCTTCTTCGGGTGAAGCTGGAGAGAGATCAGCTCCAAGTGAGAGAGAAGAGGTTGTCAGACCAGATGGAGTCGGACCTACTAATGGCCACTGACCGTGCCTCTGTCTTGGAGGATGACCTGATCTAGGCTCATTCGGATGAGCGGGCCGTGTCAAAACGGCTCAGAGAGGCCTTGCTTGAACAAGACGATATGTCCGCTGAGCTTAGATGGGTGAGGCATTCTCTGGAGGCTGCTGAGGCCGAGCTTCTTACCCTTCGGGCCAAGACTTCTAGTACTGAGGTGGCTGAGGCAAACTAGAAGGCGAAGTTCCTGGAGTCGGATGAGTTCCGTGTCATTATGGCTGACCAGGTAATGTAACGCTTGCAGCAGGGCTTTCATGGGGCCATTGATAAGCTGAAGAAGGAACAACTCCTTCCTCCTAACGCTGGCCCACGATTGTAAATGCCCCTGAACTAGATAGAGAACTTTCCGTGTGGCCCCGCGCTTACGGGGCTTGATATTTGCCCGAGGGACAAATCTTGCTGTAATATTTTTGACTTAGTGTAATTGTTTCCCTGATTCCCTATGTATGCGCCCTTGCGCAATGTGCCTTCAGCCTTTACATGTGTGCTCAACCGACGATTATCTTTGGGGCTGATTCTAGTATTTGGTAATTCTATAAGTCAAACCTTCATACCCTGCTTTTATGTTTGCGGTGGATCCTTGTTGATCTTTCCTGCCTGTGTGCGTGGGTAGTTTCCAAACGGTCCCCTCCGTATTATTCACGATATCATTGATTGGACCCACTAAGAGTCGCGAGTTCCTAGGCGCAGCATAGGCGTGCCAGTCGAAACGACGCTTCGGCGCCTGTTGGCGTCATCTTCCTCGCCTTAACTGCTTGGAGAGGCCCCCATCGTTATAAATAGGGGGAGAGGAGGAGTTCCGTCTTCTCCATCCCTCTTGCTTGCTTTTTCTTCACTCGTTGGCATCCCCAATGCTCCATCCTGGAGATATCGTAGTGTTCTTGGCTGAGGGATCTCTGAGAGGTATAGACATCTGTATTGTGATCCTCGCAGGGGAGCATGGTGGAGATGATGCCCGGGGTCTCGCTGAAGATTCTCGGGGAGGTGGGACTCTCAGGTTATCTGAGGAGTTCTGAAAAGACCTTATGTGGTCCGCCAGGGGCATGGTGGAGATGATGCATCCTGCTGATCACCAAACCCCTGGTCAGCTTGTGGCGATATACCCCACGCACCATCGGCTGCTCGTTTCCTCCAAGCTTCGGGCAGATAAAGGTGTCTATGGGGTACGTCGTCACCAAGAGGGGAGGGGTCGTAGCCACTAGTTTCTTGAGAATATTTCCATCTGTTTTGCTGTCCCCCCCTTTATGAGGGTGATTCTCCCTTGTGCTTTTTCTCGACCTGTATTCGGATCGCGGGAGTGGCAACCCGGAGTTGCGCCCTCGTGTGCTCCGGAGAGAAATTGCAGTGGCTCCTACCCCTCCTCTTTTTTCTACCTTTTGTATGTTGTACTCGCCCGTATATATATAAGAAAGAGAGGGGGAGTTTGATAACTACCATTTTGTTGATTAATTTAGGCTCTCAAATCCATATTTTGATCCACTATTATATGCTTAAGTTTTCATTTTCATAAGGTTTCATAAATTACCTCTATTTTAGCTTATGATTCAAATCTTTATATATTTGAGATAGTTTGGCACTAAAATGTGAATCTAATTTTGTAGGCTTGAATAATCATGAACCTAGATCAGAATGGGTCAAACTTGAGTTTAGAATTGGATCCGGATCAAAGTGATCAAGCATCGGATTAATATGGGTCGTCCGATCAAGAAACGGCTAAATCTGAGCTGTCGGCCAACTTCTGATCAATCCGAGTTCAAGACAGAGTCAATCATGACCACATATCAAGATTTGAAAATTTCATCCAAATCAGAAGCAATCTGACCGTTGGATCAAGCTCAAGAGGATCTAGACCATTCATTCAAGAGAAGGGAAGATCTGAGCCATCCGTCACAGATCTGAGTGATCCGAGCTAAGGAGAAGTAGATCAGAACCATTGATCAAGATCTGAAAGGTTTGGAGCAGATCTGAGGAGATTCGACCGTTGGATGAAGCCAAAACGATCTCAGCCGTCCAAATTTAAATGGGATAAGTTTAAATTAGAATTCCCTCTTCCGCTCGGGGTCATCGCATGGAGTCGCGTAGTTGCATATCACCATTTTTCCTTCTCTGTTCTTCATTTCTTCATCGTTTTGCTCCTCATTTTCTTCCTTAGATCGCGCGACCAACATCCAAATTTCTTTCTTCTCAAGATTTCAGATCATCTAGGTAACTTCCTTGTTCAATTTGCTAATCTGAATCTCGCAGCTGAAGGAGTCCAGGAGGAGGGTTTCGCCCAGAGTCCATTCCACTGATCGATACATTGTCGATCGCTGGATCTCCTCGACTGGAGCTGTTGAAGCGTTGAGAGGGGTTCTCGAAAGAGTTTTGATGGATTCTGAGTTCGATCGCCATCCAGCCGATTGAGAAGGGAGAGTTCGGTGGAAGGTTTTCAGCTACTGACCGATCGTGTGACCGGACAGAGACGCCTCTGATCGGTCCAGTGACCGATCAGAAGAGGGCCTGATCGGTCGGTTGACCGATCAGGAAGAGCAGAGTAGAGCAAACTGATCCAGGGAACTTGTCTTCGATGGTTTTTGAGCCAAGAGGGTTTCTAGCTCATCCTTTGTGTGACGGCAAAGGAAAGTTTTGAATATGAGCTGATTTGATGTTCTAGTTAAGATAAATTTAGGTTTAAGCATGTATTTTCTTCACATTGTTTAGATTGTTCCAACTACATTTCAAGCCAAGTTCTCAAGCATTGCTTTGCTTAGTGTTAATTCCTTGCAATTCGTTTCCTGCAATTAATTCTCTGTAATTTATTACCTGCATTGAAGTTTAGTTCTTAAGTTTCAATTCTATAGTTTGGCTTTAATTGTTTAGTTGCTCCAATAGGTTAAGAGTAGTCCTCGCAATTTCCTTATTCGTTCCATGCTTTAGCTAAGTTCAGCCCATTTTGTTCCGAACTGCTATTTCATTCCTTATTGCCAAAAACCCCCATTTTATCTAGAAAACTCAAATCATCAAATGGCAAATAACTTGTAAGCTTGAATTAAACACTCACAACTAGTCCTTGGAAAAATACGACCTGAGACCCCTATTCTACATTTTAATTTTGTTAGCCAAGAGTTTTCAGTTTATAAATATTTAAATTTAAGGCTCATTTGTGACACCTGTTCTGAGTCCTTTCAGTGTCCCAATGTGGTCGAGCTGCTCATGTGTTACCTTAGGCATCCATCCTCATTCCTGGCTGCCAGAGTTGCTCATGAGTTACCTCAGGCGTCCATCTGCAAACGACTTCTAGTCCCGAGACTCTACAAAAAGGTTGGAATGGCGTGGGGAGACCCGAACGGGAGGGTGTTTCTCTCAATCAGATATTCGATGCGTGTCTTAGTGTCTTTCCGAGATGTATATCCCCATGTATTTCTTCATGCAAATAAGATGTATATCTCTATGTATTTCTTCATGCAAATGAAATAAACAATTCTTTTGAGTACCTCTTCTGTGTGTATAACTATCTCGTGCGAATATTTTAATGCTTTACCGGTTCTCCCGCAGTCGGGCTTGCCCGATAGTCCTTGTTTCTTCGTTGGTTATGTTTCCCGGGTGCCCCAGAGGGCAGGAACTACACTGTGACATATTAGAGCTTTGGTTACTTGCCCGGGGGCGTATGTCCTAGACCCAGCCTAAGTACCTCAGGTGTCTTCTAGACTATGAGGTATTAGGGTTTTGATTACTTGGTCGGGCGCGTATGTCTCAGACCAAGCCTAAGTACCTCGGGTGTCTTTTGAACCGTGAGGTATTAGGGTTTTGGTTACTTGGTCGGGCACGTATGTCCCAGACCAAGCCTATGTACCTCAGGTGTCTTCTGTGCCGCGAGGTATTAGAGTTTTGGGTACTTGGCTCGGGCATGTATGTCTCAGACCAAGCCTAAGTACCTCGGGTGTCTTTTGGACTGCGAGGTATTAGGGTTTTGGTTACTTGGTTGGGCGCGTATGTCCCAGACCAAGCCTAAGTACCTCAGGTGTCTTCTGGACCGCGAGGTATTAGGGTTTTGGTTACTTGGTCAAGCGCGTATGTCCCAGACTAAGCCTAAGTACCTCGAGTGTCTTCTGGACAGTGAGGTATTAGGTTTTGGTTACTTGGTCGGGCGCGTATGTCCCAGACCAAGCCTAAGTACCTCGGGTGTCTTCTGTGCCACGAGGTATTAGGGTTTTGGGTACTTGGCTCAGGCGCGTATGTCCCAGACCAAGCCTAAGTACCTCAGGTGTCTTCTGGACCGCGAGGTATTAGGGTTTTGGTTACTTGGCTCGGGCGCGTATGCCCCAGACCAAGCCTAAGTACCTCAGGTGTCTTCTGGACCGCGAGGTATTAGGGTTTTGGTTACTTGGTCGGGCGCGTATGTCCCAGACCAAGCCTAAGTACCTCGGGTGTCTTCTGGATCGCGAGGTATTAGGGTTTTGGTTACTTGGTCGAGCGCGTATGTCCCAGACCAAGCCTAAGTACCTCGGGTGTCGTCCATACCGCGAGGTATTAAGGTTTTGTCTTTCTTGATAGGGCATCTTTATGTTGGGAAAAAAACATCTTTATTACTTGTTCATTCTGCAAGAGCACAGGGATACACACACAGGCACTCTAAATGAAAACACATATCTTACCGAGACCGAAAGGATTCGGTTCCGTGGTTGGGCAAGGACCTCTCGAGTCCCTGATAACCGCTTTTGTCGTGTTACGGTATCAAATACAATTTAAGTACCGAATTCCTCTAAACTAATGTAGCATAGAGTGACTCGAGTCGTCTCCCTACGAATGTAGTTGGTGCAAGATAATTCTCAGAATTGTATCTTATTGCTTTTGAGTTTTGGATATGAAACTGGGTTTTGGATTTGAGAGTTATGACTACGAAATGAATAGCAGAGCAAGTATGAAATCTAGACTAATTAAGGAAAGACAAGGCAGGTACGGAAATCTAGTTTATCCTGATTACAATTGCAATAAAGAAAAGACAACTAGAAATGAAGCATTAACGAAACTAAACATGGAACGAAACCTACAGCATGAAAGAAATCTAATCTGACCTAACCTATTGCATCCAAATTAAGTACAAGAACGTAAGGAAAACATGAAACATTCACTTAACAAATCATTGTAAGAACTCAACGAACTTAATTGCACAAATCCAAGTAGCACGAATGATTTGGGAATTCTATCAAACACGTAATGAGCATGAAGGAAATTGACAAAAGTACATGCAAATTGAAACATAGGGAATCCATCAAATACAATCATTCACCAATCTATCACAAACATTCATCAATTAAGCACAATTAACAACTAACAACACAATCTGAAGAAGAAAACCAATGAATCCAATCTAATGAACTGCCGAAGAACTTCTGTGAAAGAAATGAACTGTCGAATCTGAGGAAATGCTGAAGAAGAAGCTGCGCTCGCCCTGTGAAGAGAAAATCTGCTGGAAGGAAATTGAAACTATGCGAAGGAAAAACAAGAACTGCTGGAAATGAAGAATCGGCTGCCGGAATTGTAAGACAAGAGTTGGAAAACTGTAAAGAAATTGAAGCTGGAAGTGAATCGAAAAACTGAAATCTGCTCGATGAAGAGCTGTGAAGGAAATTGCTGCTAAGGAATTGTCGGCTGCCGAATGCTATTGAAGAGGAAGAACTGCGGCGGTGGATGGATCGTCGGCTGTGGAGTCGACTAGGGCTCGGAACCCCCAGAGCCCTAGCTGTGGTCGTCGGCTGTGGTGATGGAGAGGAAGTCGCCGGCGGTGAAGGTGGATGTGGCTGGCTGCTCTCCGAACCTCGAAAGAGAAGCCTTTACTCTCTTCTCTCCGAACCCCGAAAGAGAAGAGGTGGACGTGGATCGCCGGCGTTGAAGGTGGAGAAGATGGTTGAGACGGGAACCCCTCGTCTGCAGCCGCTTCTCCCCGATCGCCCTCGCTTCTGTGGAGAAGATGGATTCGAGAGGATGATGCCCTAGCTCGCGATTGGCTTATTTTGTTCTCGTGGCTTCAGCGATTGGGTTTGGCTCAGCCGACTTCAGCTCTGGTCCAGCTCATCCAAGCCAGCACTCGAGTTCAGCCCTCTGGTTCAGCTCAGTCAATTGAGTTCATCTCAGCCTTAGCCCAGCTGTTGGTTCAGTCCAGCCTGAGTTTGGCCAGTCAAGCCAGCTGAGTTCAGTGGTTCGGTCCAGTCAAATTATGATAGAAGCAGCAGACGACTAAGATCAATTTGACTTCATCCAACGGTCAGATCTCTTCAGATCTGAACCAAACTTCACAGATCTCAATCAATGGTCATGATCTACCTGTTCCTAGCTCGGATTAACCAGATCAGTGGCGGATGGTCCAGATCTTCCCTTTTCTTGAATGGATGGTCTAGAACATCTTGAACTCGATCCAACGGTCAGATCACTTTTGATTTGGCTGAAATTTTCAGATCTTGATCTCTGGTCATAATTGATTCTATCTTGGACTTGGATCGACCAGAAGTTGACCGATGGCTCAGATCTAGCCGTTCTCTGGAATGGACGGCTCCTATTAATCCGATGCTTGATCCCTTTAATCTGGATCCAATCCTGACTCAAGTCTGACCCAATTTGATCTAGGTCCATGATCAATTGAAGCCTACAAAATGATATTCAAATTTAGTGCCAAAAATATCCCAAATATACAAAGATTAGAATTAAAAGCCAAAATGAAGGAAATACATGAAACCTAATACAATTGCAAACTTAAGCATATAAAATGTGGATCAAACATGGATTTTAGAGCCGAATATAATCAACAAAATGATGGTTATCAATTCCCCCACACTTATTCTTGCACGTCTCGGGCAAGTAAACAAAACTAAAAGAAAATAACATATCTCCCAAACATTACATCCCCTATCAATACTTAAAAAAATAATAAAAGAAAGTTACTTAGGATCATCAAGTCTCAAGCATCCATGTAGTTATGGTTCCAAATCTCACATAAGCCAAAAACATGGTAATTTCATCAACTTGAATAAACTAAGCATGACAAAAACCTCACAAGATGGATATATGCACTGATGCTCACAAAAATAACAAATATGGAAGTGGAGTTCTCTCAAAACATTCATGACATTGCACTACCATATGCTTGCTTATCTTCTACTTCTCCACTACTATAACATAAGTACACAAATCAAGAGGACTTTTCAATGAATAATAATGAAACCAAGTGCTACAAGAGAACAAGAATGGTAGATAACAAAGAAGATCATAGAGAGCATGAAAGAGGATCAAAGAGAATATGAGAGCATTGGGGTAATTACATGATGTATACAATCAAACAATAGGTCAAAATAAATAACTCAATCAAACCTCCAACACTTACAACATCTCTCAAAATGCATGTATGGATTAACAACATAACTCTAGAATTTCTCTAAACAATAGTATCAAAAGAGTACACATCGAGAAAATATTTCTTTTTGTTCATCACTAATACAATCTCGAATGCTTGAGGAATATATATATATTTTTTCTTCACATAGAGAGATTTTTTTCTTTTCTATTTTTTTTCACTTTTTTTTCATCTTTATTATTTTTTTTCTATCTCTCTTTCTTTTTTTTCACATAGAGAGATTTTTTTTTTCACAAAGAGAAAATTTTTTTCACACAAGCATTCGTCCATATACACTTGTCTCCCCCACACTTAAAACTTGAGCGTCTCGCGAAAACTACTAAATATGTATCAAAGCATAATAACATTTCAAACTTATAATAATAGAGGCTAATAATAGACAAATAAAAATGTACTCATCATGCAAATCACCCCATGCTTTCATCGAATGCTCAAGGAAAGAATAAACTAACAAAGATATGATAGTGATAATATAGTGTCAATGAGAGGATCTGAAAGAAATGAAACATGGAAGTAATAAGTGAAACGCTCAGTAGTGACTGTAACAAAGTAGAGGGAAAATGAAGAGTTTATCAAGAAAGATTGCCTCTATCATATTCATGTAGGCTTATGTTAATGTAATTTCAAAAAGAATCAAAGCAAGTTCTAGAGTGTCAAGTATCACAAATGCTATCACACATAAGAGGATTAAGGATAGGCATGGCAATATCCTCACTAGGTGATCAATAAAATGTCATGCTTAATCTAACAAGATAGAGTCTATCACCACAACAAATGACTAAATGCAATTAATATCCCCAAGCATACCAAGGAAACCAAAACTCGATAATCAGAATTAACTATCTTTTATGATTCTCAAAGCATAATAAAGGAACATGTAAGGAGATACAACTCGAAATCAAATAAGATTTATTCAAAGCCAAACAAAATGTAGAATGAGGAAACAAAGTATAAATGCAAAGTATAAAAGTAAACAAACATGCGAGTATAAACATAAGGAAAAACACGAAAAAGAAAGAAAAGGAACGAACTCCCCTTTATTTCTGGAGGTCGGAGTCTATCAAGAAATAACCTCCATCGTGATAGTGGAAGAGTAGGAGTAGCTGAGAGAGTTAGGCCTCCCCCACACTTAAACTTTATAGAAGAATGCTCGGGTGGTCGTAGATGATTAAGGTACAAGATCCAAGTAAGAGATGGAGTGCTATGACCTTCTCCTCCCTCTTGATGTCTTTTGAAAGTTTTTCCAGGAGGTTGGAGTCTGTTCAGATGGAGCACCCACTCCATAAGTCTTCGGGACCCTGTAAAACCATGTAATACCTTTCTCAAGCATGCAGGGTAAGAAAGAAATGAAATAACATCAGTCTTTGCCTGAAATGTATCCAAAAATGTATCACATCCAATAAAATCAGTTTCTGGTATCTCAATGAATTTTTCACAATTAATATCTACCAAGGGTAATTCAAGAAACTTATCACCACCAATAAAATCTATTTTGGATACCTCAATGGAATTTTCATAATTATTTTCCAACAAGAATGTATCAAGCAATGCATTACAACCACTGAAATCAATTTGAGGTACCTCCATAAATTTTTCACACTCCATATCTACAAAAGATGTATCAAAAGATTCATCATAACAAACAACATCAATTTGGGGCACTTCTAAAAAGATTTTACAATCCATATCCACAAAAGATGTATCAAGGGATTCATCATAAAAAACAACATCAATTATAGGTGCCTCTAAAATTTCTTCACAATCCATATTTACAAGAGATGTATCAAGTAATGTATTATGACCAAGGAAATCAATATTTGGTACCTCTATTAGATTTGCACAAACAATTTCTACACAAGGTATATCAATAAATTCATCATAACCAATGAAGTCAGCACTAGGTACCTCGCTGAATTTTTTTGAACAAAGAGGAGAAATACTTACCTGAGCGTGCTGGAGAATACCTGGAGGTTCTACAAGAGTAGATGTATCCATGGCCTCCTCCTGGTCAAGTACATGCTCCTCTTCAGATTCAGGTTCTGGTGGACACTCAACTAAAGCAGGTGATCCTTGGGTGCTTGCTTCCACCATGCAAGTCCCTACACTTTCTGGTTTATCCTTTGAATCTTCTAATGTACCAGTCAATGGTGGTCCCTGGGGCTCAGTGCAATCCCCTACACCTATAGATAAATTCATTTGACTCGCAATTTATCCACTGTTTCTTTCAATGTCTTGAAGTCTTTGTTGCTTTTGATGATATTGTACAACTTGTTGAAACATTTCCTCCAGCCTTTGTTGTTGAGCCTCACTCTCATTAGGATTCTCAAAGCCTCCTTGATTGGTGTGGAAATCCTGTTGGTCTTGAAATGTAGAATAAGGCTGCTGATAACCAAGAATTGGCTGTGAATTCTGAAATTGGAACTGTTGGGGCTGCTCAAATGGTTGAATGAATTGATTAAACTGCTGAAGATTGGGTTGATAGCAAGGATGATGTTGCTGGAAATTATTGTTCTGAAAATTCTGAAGTTGGAGCTGAAAATTCTGAGTGCCTTGCAGAAAAGTCTGACCTTGAAATTGGAAATCTTGCTGACATTGTTGAAATTGTGGCTGAAAAAACTGATTTGTTTGCTGAAAATTCGAATAAGGCTGTTGAAAATTTGAATTGAACCCTTGCTGAAATTTTTGAAATTGTGGTTGAAACTGCTGTGGTGGCTGCTGGAATTGTTGTAATGGTGGCGGGTAACTAGATGAATGCCTGTTGGTTATTTGTTGATTCACATGATTCAACCAAAATTTTAACTCTGACAGTGCACTTGTGATCTCTTTACAGTCCTCTGGTGAAAACATTTTGATCTTGCAGCCCTGTCACAAATCAAACAAGAAAAATAGCAGCAACCGTATACCAAAGATAAAGCAATCAATAATAGAATCAAAAGATATAATTATCAAGCACCACTACATTCCCCGGCAACGACGCCAAATTTGATAATCGCTTTTGTCGTGTTACGGTATCAAATACAATTTAAGTACCGAATTCCTCTAAACTAATGTAGCATAGAGTAACTCGAGTCGTCTCCCTACGAATGTAGTTGGTGCAAGATAATTCTCAGAATTGTATCTTATTGCTTTTGGGTTTTGGATATGAAACTGGGTTTTGGATTTGAGAGTTATGACTACGAAATGAATAGCAGAGCAAGTATGAAATCTAGACTAATTAAGGAAAGACAAGGCAGGTACGGAAATCTAGTTTATCCTGATTACAATTGCAGTAAAGAAAAGACAACTAGAAATGAAGCATTAACGAAACTAAACATGGAACGAAACCTACAGCATGAAAGAAATCTAATCTGACCTAACCTATTGCATCCAAATTAAGTACAAGAACGTAAGGAAAACATGAAACATTCACTTAACAAAACATTGTAAGAACTCAACGAACTTAATTGCACAAATCCAAGTAGCACGAATGATTTGGAAATTCTATCAAACACGTAATGAGCATGAAGGAAATTGACAAAAGTACATGCAAATTGAAACATAGGGAATCCATCAAATACAATCATTCACCAATCTATCACAAACATTCATCAATTAAGCACAATTAACAACTAACAACACAATCTGAAGAAGAAAACCAATGAATCCAATCTAATGAACTGCCGAAGAACTTCTGTGAAAGAAATGAACTGTCGAATCTGAGGAAATGCTGAAGAAGAAGCTGCGCTCGCCCTGTGAAGAGAAAATCTGCTGGAAGGAAATTGAAACTATGCGAAGGAAAAACAAGAACTGCTGGAAATGAAGAATCGGCTGCCGGAATTGTAAGACAAGAGTTGGAAAACTGTAAAGAAATTGAAGCTGGAAGTGAATCGAAAAACTGAAATCTGCTCGATGAAGAGCTATGAAGGAAATTGCTGCTAAGGAATTGTCGGCTGCCGAATGCTATTGAAGAGGAAGAACTGCGGCGGTGGATGGATCGTCGGCGGTGAAGTCGACTAGGGCTCGGAACCCCCAGAGCCCTAGCTGTGGTCGTCGGCTGTGGTGATGGAGAGGAAGTCGCCGACGGTGAAGGTGGATGTGGCTGGCTGCTCTCCGAACCCCGAAAGAGAAGCCTTTACTCTCTTCTCTTCGAACCCCGCAAGAGAAGAGGTGGACGTGGATCGCCGACGTTGAAGGTGGAGAAGATGGTTGAGACGGGAACCCCTCGTCTGCAGCCGCTTCTCCCCGATCGCCCTCGCTTCTGTGGAGAAGATGGATTCGAGAGGATGATGCCCTAGCTCGCGATCGGCTTCTTTTGTTCTCGTGGCTTCAGCGATTGGGTTTGGCTCAGCCGACTTCAGCTCTGGTCCAGCTCATCCAAGCCAGCACTCGAGTTCAGCCCTCTGGTTCAGCTCAGTCAATTGAGTTCATCTCAGCCTTAGCCCAGCTGTTGGTTCAGTCCAGCCTGAGTTTGGCCAGTCAAGCCAGCTGAGTTCAGTGGTTCGGTCCAGTCAAATTATGATAGAAGCAGCAGACGGCTGAGATCAATTTGACTTCATCCAACGGTCAGATCTCTTCATATCTGAACCAAACTTCACAGATCTCAATCAATGGTCATGATCTACCTGTTCCTAGCTCGGATTAACCAGATCAGTGGCGGATGGTCCAGATCTTCCCTTTTCTTGAATGGATGGTCTAGAACATCTTGAACTCGATCCAACGGTCAAATCACTTCTGATTTGGCTAAAATTTTCAGATCTTGATCTCTGGTCATAATTGATTCTATCTTGGACTTGGATTGACCAGAAGTTGACCGATGGCTCAGATCTAGCCGTTCTCTGGAATGGACGGCTCCTATTAATCCGATGCTTGATCCCTTTAATCTGGATCCAATCCTGACTCAAGTCTGACACAATTTGATCTAGGTCCATGATCAATTGAAGCCTATAAAATGATATTCAAATTTAGTGCCAAAAATATCCCAAATATACAAAGATTAGAATTAAAAGCCAAAATGAAGGAAATACATGAAACCTAATACAATTGCAAACTTAAGCATATAAAATGTGGATCAAACATGGATTTTAGAGTCGAATATAATCAACAAAATGATGGTTATCAGTCCCCGCCCTTCTCCTATAGCTAGTTGTCGAGGCCCCTCGGGTTCTTTCACGACTCCGTTCTGATTTCCCAGCTATAGCATCGCCTAGACACTAGCTGATCTCCTCGGACTTCTACCACCCGGCTGCCTACCGGGAACTTTATCTTCTGGTGGTAGACAGAGACCACGACCTGGAAAGTGCTGTGTGCGGGGCGGCCTAGGATAGCATTGTAGGAGGAGGGCGCGTCCACAATCAAGAAAGGGGTCCTCCGGGTTCTTTCCAGCCTGTCGCTGCCCAGCGAGAGTGACAAAGTGATTTGTCCTACCGGCTGAACTCGATATCCCGTGAAACCAAATAGCAGGGTCAACACTGGGAGCAACTCCTCCTCGTCTATCTGCATCTGCTCCCAAGCCGCCCGGTATAGGATGTTTACGGAACTCCCCATATCTACAAAGATGTGCTTCACCTCATAGTCGGCGATACGAGTTACGATGACCAAGGCATCTTTATGGGGAGCTTCTACTATTTTGAGGTCGGAGGGTCCAAAAGAGATTGTAGGACCTGACTCCTAGCTCCGGCTTGTCCCGATGAAGTAGATTTCCAATCGTCGGGTGTAAGACTTCCTCGCTCGGTTAGAGTCTCCTCCCGTAGGTCCTTCCGAGATGACCCCCACATGGCCTGAAGGCGGACCACACATGGAGGCTTTGCCTTTTTGGGGATCCCTTTCTAAGGAGAGGGATCTTCGGGGGTGGGCCCCCGACTCCTACCTCGCGATCGTGATCAGACCGAGGTCGGGCCTCGTTCTCCCCGTCGTGCCGTCACCAAGGAGAGAAGCTCTGCCTTGGAGACCTTCTGTGATACCCCGACTTGTTCCATTTTCTATGAGGTTTGACATCTGCTTCCTCGCTGAACTTCTTCTTCAGGGCATGACACTCCTCCATGGAGTGAGTTGAGCTGCCATGGTAACCACAGTACCTTGGCGATGACTCCGACTGTTCGGTGTCTACCATCTCCACCAATCGGCGCCTACCCGTCCACTGATCCTTTCCGGGAGGAAGATCCTTCCCCCGCGTTGGGGCCGAGGGCTCCCTTCTATCCGATCGGGGGACCACCGGAGGAGGGGCTCCACCCGGATCCTTACGTTGGGCGTATTGTACTTCTTCCACATTGACGTGCTTGACAGAGCATCCCAGCAAATCATCAAAACTGGCAGGGGGCTTCCTTACTAAGGACCGGAAGAAGTCTCCCTCTACGAGCCCTTGGGTGCAGGCGCTGACGAGTATTTCTGACGTTGCATTGGGCATGTCTTATGCCACCCGGTTGAACCTCTAGATATGCTCCTTGAGTGGCTCCTTAGGCATTTGTTTGAGGGCGAATAGGTTTAGCGTCGTCTTTTGGTAGCGACGGCTGCTTGCAAAATGGTGCAGGAAGGCTGTTCGGAACTCCATGAAGGAGTTGATGGAACCTTGGGGCAGCCTCTCGAACCACCGCTGAGTAGCTCCGGACAGGGTGTTTAAGAACACCCAACATTTCACATCATCTGTATATTGGTGTAGGAGCGTGACATTCTCGAATTTGCAGACGTGATCCTCTGGGTCCGTCTTTCCATCATACTCAGGAATTCCCAGTCCGCGAAACTGCTTTGGCATGGGGTCTTCGACAATCTTAGATGAGAAGTGCGTAGAGGGAACCTTATGGGATCTCCCGGGTCCATCCCTCTTCCTCGGTCCCTCTTAATGCCTTTGCGCGCTGGAGACCACCGAGTGGGCTTTCTCAATGTCTCCAAGAGATTCCCTTCGGGGGGTCGGGGCTGCTCCGTCCTGTCGCCCCACCGACGCGATGGATCTCCGTGAATGTGAGACGGAGACTCCAGGGATCTCCCCCCTCACCGGATCCCCTGGTTGCGGGGCAGCCTGTTTGACTTGGTGTTGGTCCAACGCCTCCTTGATGGTGTTAGCCACTAAGCGATCAAGTTCCTCTCAGGTGAGGGCAAGGGGTTGTCCCTCCGATCCTACCATCGGTGCTCCTTCGGGTGCTTTGCTAGATTTCCCACAGATGACGCCAAATTTGTTCCAGAAGGAGTCGACGACGATAGCCAGTCACCGAGGTTCTACCCCCATGGAAAGTGTTGGGCCGAGGAGGAGCTTAGACTCCTGCAAGATCAACACAAGTGTTAGGGGACACGCTGGCGGGGGTCCGGCGGAGTCCACTCCGACGCTCAAGTCAGTCTGTCGTCCAAAGCGTGAAGGTAGTAGGTGTTGAGGCAATCTGTGGTCCGGAGTGACCAAGTGTTTTGATGTTTGGGCGAAGTGTTTAAGTTAGGTTTCTCTTGTGTTCTGATATGTGTATGTTGAGTGTGCAGGTTGTACATGTTTACACATATGGACTTGATTGGACGACCTCAGTACGATGAAGGATGGCATAGAGGCATGCTGGAGGCTTGCGTGCGTATCCGAGGGACTTTGGACAGTAGGGACGATGAGCTGATGGGCGCGGACTTCGAGGCATGTGTGAAGGATGACATGGAGGCAAGCTGGAGGCTTGCGTGCATCCGAGGGACGGGAGCCGAAGATGAAGAGGGCGCAAAGGCAACAGTCGAGGTTGCGGAGGAGTCAGTCGAGTCGTGAGGGTACGAGTGCTATGAGATTGTACTCAGGAAAGTCCTAGGGTCTGAGTGCTGAGAGAAGTGTACTCGGGAAGGGAAACCCTAGGTGGGTGAGTTGGACAGTTGACTGCCCTTGGGGCAGTCGACTGATAAAACTCACAGAAAGGGTCTGGCCCCTGGACCAGCCGACTGCCCTGGGAGCAGTCGACTGGTGTACAGCTGGATTCGAACGTTGGGGTTGTCAATGGTCGAATTCTGAGTGGGGCAGTTGACTGCCCTGGGAGCAGTCAACTGGTGGTGATGGTTTTAGCCCGAGTCCTATTTAAAGAGGACGTTGTGAGGGCTGAGACTTTTGACGAAACAAGCTTGGTTAAGGCTTGTTAGTAGTCTCTAGAGTCCTGATCGTGTTAAGGTGCTGTGGCGAGGTTTCTCCACCCACAAGGAGCGACAAGGACTAGCCGGAGGTTATCCGGGGAGTGATCCACCGACCGATTCTTGGATTAGTCATCCGTCCGGGGTGGATACCAAGTACATCGGTCTGTTAGCAGTGCTTTCTTTATTGTTTGTGTTTATTATTATTGTTTCCGCTTGCGCATACTAACAATGTAGGAATAACAAGCCGAAGAATCACTATTCCCCACCCCCTCTAGCCGACGAAATCGATCCTTCAGTTGGTATCAGAGCGAAGGACTGCTCTTGATCGGACTAACCACCGAGGGAGCATACACTAGAGAAGAAAACAATGGAAGACAAATTTGGGGACGACATCTACACTCCGCCTCCCTATGATCATGAAGATCCCGACTATTGGAGGATGCGAATGAAGACATGGCTTGGAATGGAGTGGGGATGTAGAATAGCAATAGAAGAGCCTTTCGAAGTTCCAAAGGACAAGCACGGAAAGAGGCTTCTCCTAGATATTGGGACAAAGAGCAACAAGAATAATTTCGGGCAAATGAGAAGGTAATTGATATTTTGGTATATCTTTTACCTAATGATGTGTTCAGTGATGTAGGTAAATATGAGAATGCGTATGAATTGTGGGATAAGTTGAAAAAATGCCACGAGATACCTACGCAAATTCAATTAGTGAAAGAGGCCAAGGAAGTGAGCTCAAGAGTCCAAGAGGATGAACAATCAAGTGAGGAATCCTCTACATCATCAAGAGAAGAGGAAAAGGGGCAATCGGATGGGGAGAAAAGTCCAACATCTAAAGAAGAAGACAAGGAAGAAGAAGAGAGTGAGAGGGCATCAATCTCAACAATTGAGGGGGAGGAGAGACCCTCGATCATACAAGAACAAGAAGAAGTCTCTACCTCCACCAAAGCCAAATCGAAAGAACACATACTATGCTTTGGGTGCAACAAAAGGGGACACTACAAGGACAAGTGTCCTCTAGGTAAGAAGGAGGTACTCTCTAAACCCGGGTCCATTCAATTTAAATATAACATGAATTGTAGGAATGGAGAAGCCCAAGAAAAGAAAAAGAAGATTCGATGCTTTACGTGTGGTGAGCTAGGACACTACCACACTAAGTACACAAGGAGTAAAGAATTCAAGAAAATGGAGCACTTGAGGAGATGAGAGAAAGAAGAAAGGAAGAAGAGAAGATTACTCCTAACTCCAAAGGTAAGGAAGGTAACTCCTAACCTTAAGCCAAAATGTAATTCAATTTCAAGTTCCTCCTTGTATATTAAAAATCATGTTAATCATTCATCCATGCATGCTAGGATTAATGAAAATTGCCTACTTGTGCACAATTTTGGTTTTAAGTATAATGATAAGAATATGGTTAACAAGGTAGATTATAACCCTAGAAAGGTCATGCATCATGAACAATCAAAGACCTATAGACCTGAGGACCCAGGCATTAACCCTAAGAAGGGGAGACATGTGCCTAGGAACATGGATAGGTCTAGAAATGTCCAAAGTGAGCATATGGACTCTAGGTTTAGGAACCTAGAAAGGAAAAATCAAGCTTTAAGGGAAAAGCTTGATAGATTAGAGAAAACCCTAGAGAGATTCACTATTGGATCTAAGGGTTTAGATATGATGTTAGGTGGTTTAAACCACACCAATGATAGATCGGGGTTGGGATACCGATCTAAGAACTCCCATGCCAATGGAAAGAAATATGTTAGGGTAGCATATGATTATGGCAAGAAGGGGGAATCCAAAAATGGCAAGGGGGTGCCATTTAAAGGAAAAAAGAAATGACTTAACCAAGGATAAGGTGTCTAAGGTTAAGAGGGTTGAGTTTGTAGGTCAAAAGTCACCGGAGGTACACCGTGTGGCCTAGTGGTGGTTGAGTCACCAAGGGAGGTGGCTAGGGCTAAGAGCTCAAGGGGGAGCTCTAGGAGCCTTTGGGATATATGGTGAATGGACCTTGGGAGGAGGTGCTCCTAGAGGTCTAGATGGACCATGGAGTGTGCCAAAAGAATTGGAGACGGATTTGAGTCTCAATTCTTGGGTTTTGGCACGGTGTTTTTGGGTTTCATGCATGGAAATATGACGTTGGGGTCATATAGCATGAAGATTGGTTTTTGATGTGTAATTGTCATATAAATCAATGCTAGGGATGCATTATGGATTGGCATGGGCAAAGACATCAAGAGAAAACCAAAACTAGGACTTTAGGGCAAGGTTTGATTGAAGTTTTTAGCTAGTTTTGGGTTTTGTGTCAAACATGGAAATGGTGATAGATACATTTTGAAATGTATTTTTCCCAAGTAGATATGGGTACCACAAACCTCTCCACAAAATTTAGGAATTTTTAGAGATTTGTGAAATTTTTGGCGCATTTCTGAACTTCGTCAGAAAAGACTGAAATTATGTGTTTCAGAGTATCAGTCGACTGCCATTTGGGGCAGTCGACTAGTAAAAGCTGAAATAAGTTTCAGCAGATGGGCATGTGTCCAAATGATGCAAAATAAGTGTATGGAGGGTTAGTACATGTTATTTAGGATCATTGGGGATTAAAAGAACCGATAATTGGGATATTATTGGGGTCTTTTGATGTTAGGCAAAGGGGGAGAAGTTTGGGTTTAAGTTGGGAAACCAAACATACCTTTGCAAGAAACCCTAGGTTTAGGGAGCTGAGATTTAGGGGGAGCATGGTTGCTCCATTCTTGGCATAAGGGGGACCTTGGAGAGGTTCTTAAAAAACCTTTGCAAGTCCAACGTAGGGGGAGCTTGGAAGAAGCTTTAAAAAGCCCTTTTTTGTTGAAAAGTCCTAACTTTGGGAAGTTAGGTGTGAAAAATCCTAACTTGAAGGGTTAGGTGTGGAAAATCCTAACTTAGAGGGTTAAGTGTAGGATGCCTTGGGATATGATCCATTCATTTTTGCATTGCATATGCATTGTTTTGCTATTGACTACTATTTTGCTTTCCCTAACTTAAAAGTATTGCCAAACATCAAAAAGGGGGAGATTGTTGAGGCAATCTATGGTCCGGAGTGACCAAGTATTTTGATGTTTGGGAAAAGGGTTTAAGTTAGGTTTCCCTTGTGTTCTCATATGTGTATGTTGAGTGTGCAGGTTGTACAGGTTTACACATATGGACTTGACTGGACAGCCTCGGTACGGTGAAGGATGGCATGGAGGCAAGCTGGAGGCTTGCGTGCATCCGAGGGACGGGAGCCGAAGATAAAGAGGGTGCGAAGGCAACAGTCGAGGCTGCGGAGGAGGAGTCAGTCGAGTCGTGAGGGTACGAGTGCTATGAGATTGTACTAGGGAAAGTCCTAGGGTCTGAGTGCTGAGAGAAGTGTACTCGGGAAGGGAAATCCTAGTTGGGTGAGTTGGACAGTCGACTGCCCTTGGGGTAGTCGACTGATAAAACTCACAAAAAGGGTCTGGCCCCTGGACCAGTCGACTGCCCTGGGAGCAGTCGACTGGTGTACAGCTGGATTCGAACGTTGGGGCTGTCAACGGTCGAATTTTGAGTGGGGCAGTCGACTGCCCTGGGAGCAGTCGACTAGTGGCGAGGGTTTTAGCCCGAGTCCTATTTAAAGAGGACGTCGTGAGGGTTGAGACTTTTGACGAAACAAGCTTGGTTAAGGCTTGTTAGTAGTCTCTAGAGTCCTGATCGTGTCAAGGTGCTGTGGCGAGGTTTCTCCACCCACAAGGTGCGATAAGGACTAGCTGGAGGTTATTCGGGGAGTGATCCACCGACGGATTCTTGGATTAGTCACCCGTCCGGGGTGGATACCAAGTACATTGGTTTGTTAGCAGTGCTTTCTTTGTTGTTTGTGTTTATTATTATTGTTTCCTCTTGCGCATACTAACAACGTAGGAAGAACAAGCCGAAGAATCGCTATTTCTCCCCCCCTCTAGCGGACGAAATCGATCCTTCAGTAGGAAAGTAGAAAAGTATGTAGAGTTGAGAGAGTGTGTCCTCCCTTACTTGGGGGGCTGAACTACCTTTTATACCGAGGGTGATAGACTAGACGTGCCCCTTCGATCGGTGCCACGTCTCTGGTTCTTGAGCCATGCCCCCCCTTCTTCAGTGGTTACAGGATATCCTTTGAAACGGTCTGCGTCGTTATCCCGTTTTGCCCGTTGCGACCCTTGGGGGTCGCGAAGAACTATTCCAACGGGGGCGCTTATCCGTACCGCGAGGGGGGGTCCGTGTATGAGGTCGGTTACGGCGGGGACTTCGCCTCCTGAGGTGGGCTCGGGGTCCTCAGGTGCCATAGATTTCTAGGTGCTCTCGGGGGTACTCCGAGGCCTAATCTCTCAGGGTGCTCCCGAGAGGGGTCTCCAGCTGTCTTTCTTGGGTGCGTCGCCCTCGGGGAGTCCCGGGGCCCCGGGAGGAGAGTCGTCTCCTCCTACCGTGGTGGTGTCGCGCAACTTCTTCATTCTTTGTCCCGACCATGGCTCATTTGACCCTATCACCTACTATTTAATTGCCCAAGATCAATATCGACCAATAAGATAAAATAATATATTTGAAAAGATTCTTCCAGTGATTTATTTTCCCTTTTAGTGTTAACAATCTCATCAAAATGTCTCTTTTTATAAATTTTATATTTTGTAGGAAATATTGACTCAACATATCATAGGCTATTTTTTGTTTTGCATCAACCATAGCAGAAGCAAAACTATTTTTTCTATACTTTTCAAAAAAGAAAACAAGACCAAATAATTATTTTACAGCAACATCAAGATGCATATCCTCTAATTGTAATTTTTTGATAACTAAGTTAATTTTATGCAAAATATCATACCAAATAACAAGGCTTAGTATAAATTCAAAACTTGAAAGTTTACTCGATGTTAAAGTTTCAACATCTCAACTTAATTTGTTGTCTTCACTTATTTTTGCTAATTTGAACAAAGCTTCTTGATTTGGGAAGTTTGAGATAGTATTGCTTTGACTATTTCAATATGATATTCTCATCTTATAGTTGACAATGATTTTAAAGTTAATCCATTAATATATTCAAGCAAATCATTCTATCTTATTGTTGAATTAGACAACACGATGTACATACATCGACATGCATGTTCCAAAAAATAATTTTGCTTTAGCACAAGAATTTGCTATGTCACAAATAACAATGCTAAGAGAATGAGAATCACATGACATGTAAAATGCTCTAGGATTAATGTTAAGCAATCTCCTTTGCACATCTTGATTTTTTCCTTTCATATTGGATCCATTATCAAATCTTGCCCTCTCACATTATCAATATCAAGTTTTAAAGATTGTAAAACAACTTACAATTCATTGAAAATACCTAAATCAGTTGTATCTTCTATATTTATAAATTCAAAGAAATACTCTTCTATTTTAATTGGAATCTTTTAAAGATCTACACATCTTAATATGAGAGTCATTTATTCTTTATGACTTACATCTGGTGTACAATCAAGAATTACTGAAAAATATTTCGTCTCTTTTGTTTTTTTATTATTGTATTCTTCACTTTGGAGGCTAGAATAGATATTAATGTTAAAACACGTCGAGAGTTGGGCGGGTGAATAGCTTTGATCTTGCTCATTGTAAATTTGTTGCAGCAAAATACTCACTATACCAAAAAATACCTTTAACAATGGTGAAAACCATTGTAAAAGCCCCTAAAAAACCATTGTTAATTTGTCCGTTGAAATAACCCTCTGCGGTCAAAGACAACGATTTTAAAACCATTACCTTTTTAGGTAAAACAGAATCATTTTTCACCGTTGTAAATCAATTTAAACTGTTGTCTTTTGAGTTAAAAGACAATGATTTTTCACAGAAACGACACCGATTTTTCACCGTTATGTTTCAATAAAAAAGACAATAATTTTTAACCATTGCCTTTGAGCGCCCTTGTCTTTCTCAATGGAGCGATTTACAATAATTTTTTACAACGGTTTAAAAATCGTTGTATTTTCAATTGCAAAGACAATAAATTATAACCGTTATCTTTGAGTGCCCCTGTCATTCTCAACATATCAATTTACAACAGTATTTTACAACAATTAAAAAATCATTGAATTTCAATTGCATAGATAATAGATTATAACCGTTGTTATCAACACATTGTAATTACAAAATAATAAATCAAATTGTAAAAAATATATTATTATTACAATAAACTATTTGTCTACAAACATATCATCTCATCATCATATACAAAACTTGTAGCAAAACAAACTACACATATTGTAAGCATAGTTGTTTATAAATTGTCATTTTCTTCGGTTTGTCCCACTATTTCCTTAATCAAGAGATACCTCTCTTCGTACTACCATATGCTAAAAACTTTTCAATAACATTTGAAGCAAACTTGTTCTGACTCATCTGTACAATCTGCCCAAATAGTTTATTGATAATCTGACTTCTTTCATGTGGGTTTCCCCTCTCCAAAACAGGGGCGGATCCTCTGGTCCCTAAATCCCTGGTCCCTCCCTAGTCCACACCGCGATTGCGGCCGGATCGTGATTGCGATCCGGCCGCAATTTGTTCCAATCCCCTCTAGGGTTCACCATGCCCCCCAGGTTATAGTTTGGGTTTGGGCAGGTGGCCGGAGGCCACCTGACGGTCTAAACCCTAAATCTTAAACCCTAAACCCTAAATTTTAAATCCGGATTTAGGGTTTAGGCCGTCGGGTGGCCTCCGGCCACCCGCCCGAACCCAAACTATAACCTGGGGGGCATGGTGAACCCTAGAGGGGATTGGAACAAATTGCGGCCGGATCGCAATCACGATCCGACCGCAATCGCGATGTGGACCAGGGAGGGACCAGGGATTTAGGGACTAGAGGATCCGACCCCCTCCAAAACATGCTGAAACGATATAAACATGTAAGGATTGGGATGTGACTATAGGCAATCAATCAAATAAAAAAGAACTGTTATATATATACAAAACAATAATCTAGAAATTATTCATAGAAAAATTACCTTACAGTGGGATGTTGCACTCAAGCACTGTTGATAGCATACATTCAGTAAAATTTGACAGAGATCTATGGTTCTCTAGACACGACTTGTACAAACACTGACAAATGAGATGGAACAAGGAGAATTGAGTGGGACATTCTATTATGCTATAAACTATCTAAACATGCACTACAAGAAAAATCGACTTCAACAACACTAAAAAGATAACGATTTTATGAAAAAATTATTATTTATTACTATTTAACAATGGTTTTTGTTAAACTATTATCTTTTCCATGTTGTTGAAGAGTTAATGAGATTAGTCTTTGGAAATCATTGTTTTTTATGATGCTACGACAACGGGCATTGCAAACCATTGCCTATTTTGTGGTACAATAATAGGTTTAATAATCATTGTCATATTCGTGTTGTTATATAGTATATCTTATATTCTATTCTTCACAGCTTTGTCATGCCTTCACCTTTTTTTTTCCTTTGCCGCTGTGACTTTGCATTTTCCCCGCCTTTGAGTTTTTCCCCGCCTTCACGTTTTCTTCTTCCCATTTTCCCTTTCTTTGCCAAAACCTTAAGTGCCAAAATTCCATTCTCACTTTCCCACTCTTCGCCAAAACCCTAAGCGCCCAAACACTACCTCTCATTCGCATTTCCCCTCCCTCTCTGTTAAATATCGAAAATTAGAGGGTTAGAATGGTTAAAAACAAAAATTAAGGGCTTTATTTAGATCAGCCAAACTTAATGAGGGTTTTGTGTAAAATGCCAAAAACAAATTAAAACACTAAAAATTTCTCTTTTTATTGATTCTTCTCCGCTGCTTCTCCTATCTTCGCCTCGACGCCGCCGCACGAACGGTTTCGCCCGACACCACCGCACCCTCTCCGTCCTCTCAGTCTTCTTCTTCATCTACCTCTTCTCCTTCCCTTCTTCTTGTTCTTCATCTCCTTCATCTTCTTCGGCGCGCACGAACAGGACGCTACACGCCCCGTTTTCCCTGTGCCGCACCGAGCGCCACCACCCCTTGTTTTCTTCGTCGTCTCTTGCTTCTCTTTCTTTTGTTCCTCCTCCCAGGGCGGATTTGCGCCTTGCTCACGGTGCGATCGGTGCCAGCCCTCGCCAGCCAATGATTTTCCTCCACTTGTGCCAAATTGCTGGACTTGGAGAGATATCAAGGTAAGGGTTTGATTTTGTTGGAATTCATTGTGGAATTGGGTAGTCCTAACTGTTGGATCTTGAACTAGATTTGATTTTTGTAGGGCTTGGTTTGAGGATCTCGGTTGTGAGTTGTTGTTGATTTGTGGGAGGCTAGTTGAGATTTGTTTGGATTGGATGAGTGCCAAGATTATTCTGTTTTGGGATTAGCTAATGGTTCCGATGGAGTTCAACCTGTTTTGGGTGTGCAATAATGTTTTAGGATGTGGTGCATGCAATGTACATGCTGTACTCATGGGTTCACGTATTAATGGTGTAGTGGGATTACATTTGTTGGAAACTAATACTATTTTGAGTGTTGAATTTGGGTTTTCCTGGTTATGTGTAATCCTATGGTGTTGCTGTGAAATTTTGTAGGGTTTATCTTGTTTTTTTCGGATTTTGGTTTCGGTAGTAAAGTTTGGTGTCAACTTATTGGATTTGGATTTGGTTTAAATCATAGATCGGGCGTTGTTTCTTGAGTTAAAATGGGTGCGTAACCTAATTGTGATAAATTAGGTTAAGAAGGAATTCGTTGTGAGTTGGGATTTATTTAAATATATGTTGTAATTAAGATGTATCTTAATCACGTTTAGTATTTTATTTGGTTAATTTATTTAATTGTATAAATAACTTAACTCTAATCTTGATACAGGACCTTGACCATTTACGTGTGTACGGTCGCGGGGGTTCTTTTGGACACGTTCTGCAATTAAGGCGGCTACTTCTCCTTTGTATTCTTGTAGTTCCTTTATCTTAAATGCATGATTGTTTATGTCTGAGTAGGATTGTTTGACCTTGTCCTTTGTTGTTGTTTTTAATATCGTCCATTGATACTTTCTTCGCTTGATCTTCGAGTTAATCGTATTTTATATCCATACAGTCTCATCGTTGGTTTTCTATTCCGTAAAGTACCGCTTGTACGCGAGTACTTGAAAATGTTCATTAAACACAACTAGGTTTGTTGGCATTAGAAATACCATACCTAGTAGTTTACTCGCATATTTGTTGGTTTTTGGTACTTGTTGCTTATATAATTGCATCGTTGTTATTCAATTGTTTGTGCATTTTGATATCATGCATCATACCTGCACCGTTGCATACTGATGACTATTAGCTTCCATATGGTTAAGTCATTGTTAGTCATTTAGTTGCTTTGACCACTCAACCACTTATCATGGTAGTTGTTAGAGTGCGAGCAACCGTCCTATTATGCCACACTCGACCACTCATGTACAGTGGATGTTGGAGTTGTAGGCAAGTAGTTGACACCCTCAACGTTGTTTCCGACGGATACTAGAGTTGTTGGTGGCTTCCCCTTTTTCCTGGGTTTTTTGGAGTAGTTAGCTCCCCAGCATCCTGTCTACTCAATCACATATACTAGTGGTATTCATTGGAGTGCGTATAAAGGTCACATCCCTACCCACTCAACCACACAGATATGATGTGATGGCGGCTTGACTGGCGTCAGGGGTGACACATGTCATTGCATCATATGCATTTATTGAATTATGCATTTTCTTGTGTTTGTTGTATTTATATGAGCTATGATTGTTACATTTGGTTGAAATGCATGTATGTTTTGATATTATGTCATCACATTGTTTCATACATGTTCAGTTGATCTTCTATTTCCTAGAGACTGTACACCATTGTGTCTGTTGCTTGTTATATTTTTTATGATGTCATGCATTTGTCTACTCATATACCCACAGAGTCCGCCTAAACTTACCACCCCCACCACCTATTTTTATTTTAGGTAACAGGTAGATACATTACCTGGAGCAAGGAGAGGATCCAGTTGCCAATCCCTCTGTGTTGAGTCAGTTTGGAGTTTGGTTCAGTATCTACTTTATTTTCGTAGTTACTACATTTTCCGCATTTCTTTATTTCCGCATTAAATTCCTAGACGGGTATTTATATTTATTTATCTTGTGTCATTTTAGCATATTTATGTTTATGTCTTATTGGTCTGGTATGTGTGTTTTGGGTTTAACTTGGAGTTTTCTTTAGTCTATGGACTTTCTGTTATTTTTATTTTTCTTAACGATATTAATTGTCAGCTATATTTATGTCTATCTTCTATATCAATATAAAATGTGTGGTTGTGAGTTTATTGTGTTATTATGATGCCACCCGTGTGAGGCTGAGATATATTATTGTGAGAGTTATGTATATTTGTCTCAACTTGTCCGTCGTACAGAGGAGATGTTACTTGTTTTTAGAGCAAGCATGGGCCTCTAGGGGCATGACACTCTCCTTCACATTTTCCCTCACGTTGCTGAACATCCCCGCTGAGTCCCCCTCTTGCTGAACATCTCCGTTGATGTTCCCTGTCTGTCGAGGTCTAAGGCCCTCATTGTTTCGGCTCCACAGTTTCCACTAATATATCTCAGGTATGGCTAGGAGAGATACTTTTTCTAGCTAGTTCCATGCTCTTTTGTTTGATTTGGTTGAATGCAGTAATGTTTGCAAGTAAAATTTAGATTTTACTTTCATTTTTTTTCATTTCATATTTTTTGTCAAATTCTCATAATTTGTTTGCAAGTAAATCTCATTATTTCATTTTTTTCCCCTTTTGTTTGATCAGGTTTATTTTTTTACAACAATAAACCATCATCATCATTATTTGAGTCAACTATTTGATTGTTATCCTACAATGAACTATATGTACGATTCTATCTTCATAAATATTCAGTTATTTTCTTTATTGTTTATCTATTTTTTGTGCATGTTTATCTTTCTAGTAATAACACACATCCATTTTATTATATTCACTTTTGCTTGTCTATTTTTTGTGCATACTGTAGACATTCTTGTCCATCCATCTAAACTTTTTCTTCACTTCTTTCTTATTATTAAATTTATATTTTATAAATTCAATTTTGGTTCTTCCTAAAATCTTGAGTTAGTTACTCTCTGCGATTCAGTGTTGTCCTTGTGTGTTAAGGGTGTTCTCCTATTCTTTTTTTTTCTAATTAATGTTCTCCCAATCTTTTATTTTAAGATACTTATAGATTGTTAGGATTTTAGCTACTTTTTCCATAACAATTTAATGTCTTATTTTTATAACTTTTTCTAAAGGATTTAACTACTTGTTGGTTGCCTAGTTGTACGAGTAATGGACAAAGATTGGATGTCAAAGAATAGGTTATCACATGAATATGAGAATGGGGTAGAGTCTTTCTTGCACTTTACAACGTAAAACGCTAAAGATCTGAATTTAATACCTTGCCCATGAACTAGATGTGGCAATCTAAACAAAAAAGATGTCAACACTATAAGGGCACATTTGTGGTGTAATGGTATAAATTTAACTTATCACACATGGATTTGGCACGGGGAAAGATCTCAGATAGGGAACTCAATGAATGATAGTGATCGAGTAGGGCAAGATGAACATAAATTTATTGTGGATCAAGAATCTATAAATATGGTGTTGGGATCGGGTGCATGTTGACATGGATGCGGGTTCGTAATTTTAAAATTAATTACGTGCAGCGGAAGGTTTAGCATAACTAATTTCTCAAATTATTTAACCACACATCTAAGCATGCAACTTTTTCTTGTGTAGACATGATCATATATTTAAAATTTTGCAGAAACATAAACTAATTTACTTATTACCTCGCGTAACTCGAAGGAAGAGACGAAATCCAACCGTAAGCGTCTCTCGGAAGCTCCGCCTCTATTCGCGTCCACGCCGAGTATCTTCGGGATGACTTCGCAAAGCCACGAGTTTCGTGTTCTCGAGAACTACTAGATTCTCCGAGAACGCGAAAAGAAAAACCAAGAGAGAAGTAATCACATCGGAAAAACTCACTACCAAGGTTGGCCGGAATCACAATTCCGGCGAGAAGGAGGAAGATGACTTGCGCCCAATCCCAAGGTGATGATGGCTGGAGAGGAAGATCGTCCCAACGGAAGAACTTCGTCTCCTTGGTGCTTCTCCTTGTGCTCACGGCAAGAAGAAGGGAGAAGAACCTTATGGCCGGCCAAGAGGAAGAAGGGAGGAGAGGGAAAGAGCCCAGCCAAGAATACTTCGATTATTTTCCAAGTCTTGCCTTGGGTCCTTTATATAGTGGCCTCTCAACCGCCAAGTCTCTTTTTTCTTATGGAATAAATTTTCTATGACTTATTCCATCATGCCAAGTTTTATCATTTTTTTTAATTCATGATAAAAATCAATCAAGTCTCTTTTTTCTTATGGAATAAATTTTCTTATCATGGTAAATCAATCCATGATTGATTTTATAAAATAAAATAAACCAATCCATGGTTCATTTTAATTTCCATGAAAAATAAACCAAATCTTGGTTTATTATATAAAAATTTATATCATCAATAATTTTATAAAACAACTCACACTTGGTTTATTTTATAAATTGAGTCAAAAACTTGGTTCTCTCCCTTTGTTGTAGCCGACCAAGCAAAGAGGATGGAGACCCTCTTTGGCCGGCCCATCCAAGCCACGCCCCAATGAATTAAACTTATTTAATTCATCTATTAAGTCTTCAAAAGACTTAGCCATTTTACGCTTCCGATGGGTCTCTGAAAAATTCAGATTCGACTTATTGTTTGGCTTAACCAAACTTAATCTCTCTTGATTGAAAAATCTAATTTTCAACTCGTTTTAAATCCCTCGGATTACTCGTAGTGCGTGTGACTAAATAGACTTTCGATTTATGTTGGTCGTCTATAATTAATCAATTATAGAACAATCATGAGTGGCACCTAGTAGTACATCATGATCTCCAATTAATTGAAAGATCAACGGTTGACCTCAGAAACAATTCTGAAACCCTTCAGCAGCTATAAAGAATCGTGCCCCATTCCCTTCACCATCTTATACCCACTTGGTTCAGGACATGGTCTATGTGTGTCAGTCCCCACTAGGCTGACTACGTCACACCTAGCCCAAGTAACGTTTTCTCATCCTACGGATTCTAATTACTCTCATGTTTTTACGAGATTCATACTCTGAACATGTCATGCTCTGGCCAGAGGCTTCGAGTAACAATCCGACGATAGGCCTTGGGTATACATCTCCTCGCAAGGAGTGGTGAATCCTTTGTAGGCTATTCAAACATCTTCGGGCACTTCGGCTTATACCCAATCATCCTGGGTCCACACCTTCTTGGAGATGCTTGCTTAAGATGTCAAAGTATAAGTCTCCATTACCAAGATGACTTGAACACCGCAAGTCAAAGAAACATCGCACTTAAGCTGCAATAAGAACTTCATTGACATATCTATATGTAGACTACCATATGAAGTTTTACAGCCAGTCACTCCAATGAACTAGTTCTCTTAACTAGCATTCATGTTTATCTCCAGACATCCCAATGTCACCAGCCGGTGAGAATCAGCTGATTAGAGAATAACTCATGCTAGTCTCAACAGAATCGATAGTGTCCGTATTTATCAATTCATCGACTAGGGACAATTTCAATACTTCACAATTGCACATGTAGAGATAATCATTAGTTGTGAATTCATCACAAATTCTCTCATGCTGTGAATTATATTGCGGACATTCAGTAAATGAGTTTAAGATCTCAATCAAATACATAAACATGTATACTCAAATAGTGAATATTCATTTATTAAAATAAATGATTGCAATCATAAGGCAATTGCCTTAGGACACTTCTCTCATATCACTAACAAACTCTCACTTGACCTAATGTCAATCGCTACGGTACCCAATACCACAGGCTCTAACATGACCCTCAAACTTGCTTTGAGGCAAGACCTTAGTTAAAGGATCCGCTAAATTCCTTTCAGTGGGAATTTTCTCAATTTGTATATCATTCCTACTTATAATCTCTCTGATCAGATGATAGCGACGAAGCACATGTTTGGATCGCTGATGAGACCTTTGTTCCTTCACTTGTGCAATAGCTCCATTGTTGTCGCAGTAAACCAGTATTGCTTCATCAATGGTTGGAACCACACCAAGTTCTGAGATAAACTTCTTGATCCAGATTGCTTCCTTTGCTACTTTCGAAGCTACAATATATTCCGCTTCCGTGGTAGAATCCGCTACGGTGTCTTTCTTGGAACTCTTCCAACTTATTGCGCCTCCATTCAAAATAAATACGTATCCAGACTGAGATTTGGAGTCATCCTTATCTGTCTGAAAACTGGCATCTGTATACCCCACATATTACCATATCACCTTCTCCATATATTATGAACACATCCTTAGTGTTTCTTAAGTACTTGAGGATTGTCTTGACAGCCGCCCAATGATCCATTCCTGGATCAGACTAGTATCTGCTTGTGACGCTCAGAGCATATGATACATCGGGCCTAGTACATAACATAGCATACATGATAGATCCTATCGCGGATGCATAAGGAATCTTACTCATGCAAATCCTCTCATCTTCTGTGCGCGGACACATAGACTTCGAAAGGTTGATCCCATGCCTGATGGGAAGGTAACTTTTCTTGGATTCTGACATGCTAAACCTTTCTAGCACTCGATCTATATATGTAGACTGCGAAAGACCAAGTAACCGTTTTGATCTATCTCTATAGATTCTAATCCCAAGCATATAGGTTGCTTCTCCCAGGTCTTTCATGGAGAAAGTTTTGGACAACCAAATTTTAACTGACTGTAAGACTGATATATCATTTCCTATAAGTAATATGTCATCGACATATAACACTAGGAATACGATTGCACTCTCACTAACCTTCTTATACACACAAGGTTCGTCAGGATTTTGTGAGAAATCAAACTCTTTGATTGTCTCATCAAAACGAATGTTTCAGCTCTTGGATGCTTGCTTTAATCCATATATGGATCGTCGAAGCTTGCATACTTTGGTTTTATTAACCGATGTGAAACCTTCAGGTTGTATCATGTATACATCCTCAAGCAGGTTTCCATTAAGGAAAGTTGTTTTCACATCCATTTGCCATATCTCATAATCATAATGAGCTGCTATGGCCAGGAGCATCCGAATGGATTTAAACATAGCTACTGGCGAATAGGTTTCGTCATAATCAATTCCTTGTTTCTGACGATATCCTTTTGCCACTAATCTAGCCTTAAAGGTAACAACATTACCTTCCATGTTGGTTTTCTTCTTGAAAACCCACTTGCACCCTATGGGCTTAATCCCTTCAGGTGGGTTAACCAAGTCCCATACTTGATTTTTGTACATGGAATCCATTTCTGACTTCATGGCTTCAAGCCATTTATCCCTTTCTGAATTTTTCAGAACATCTTCATAACTGATAGGTTCGTCATCGTTAATGAGTAACACGTCGTTCGATTCACTTATGAGAAATCCGTATCTCTCTGGAATATTGTGTGTCCTATCAGACCTACGAAGAAGTGGTGTTGTTTTAGGTTCAACTGATAGCGCATCACTATGAGTTATTGGTTGTGGGTCTAGACTAGGTGTCTCTGTAATGTCTGTTGGAGTTTCTTGAACTTCTTCAAGTTCAATGCTACTCCCACTATTTTCTTGTAAAAGAAATTCTTTTTCTAGAAATACAGCATGCCTTGAAACAAACACCTTTTGTTCCAAGGGATGATAGAATTGGTAACCTTTCATTTCCTTAGGGTATCCAATAAATAGACATTTATCAGACTTAGCATCCAATTTGTCTGATATAGTCCACTTTACATAAGCAGGACAACCCCATATCTTTAGGTGAGATAAATGAGGTTTCTTACTATTCCACGTCTCATATGGAGTAGTAGAGACTACCTTGGTCGGGACTGTGTTTAGTAAGTAAACAGCTGTCTTAAGCGCATAGCCCCAAAAGGATTTTAGAAGAGTTGCATGATTCATCATAGATCTAACCATGTCCATCAAGGTTCGGTTACGCCTCTCAGATACACCATTATGCTATGGTGTATATGGCGGAGTCCATTGAGACAATATCCCATTGTCCCTAAGATAATCTTGAAACTCTTGACTTAAGTATTCACCACCCCGATCGGATCGAAGTATCTTAATACTTTTGCCAAGCTGTTTCTGTACTTCACTTCTGAACTCTTTGAATTTCTCAAAAGCTTCAGATTTGTGTTTCATTAAGAACACATACCTGAATTGTGAGTGATCATCGATAAAGGTAATGAAGTAGCTATAGCCTCCTTGTGCAAGAGTTGACATTGGTCCACATACATCAGTATGTATTAGACCAAGCAATTCTCCCACTGGTTTACCTTTTTCGGAAAAGGGTAATTTGGTCATCTTGCCTTTTAAGCATGATTCGCATGTATCAAATGAACTAGGTTCAAATGATTCCAGAATTGCACATCGGTGTAATTTGGTCATGCGTTTCTTGCTTACATGGCCAAGACGACAATGCCACGTATAGGAGTCTATTTGATTATCTATTCGAGCACGTTTGTTGCTAACTTCGATATTGAAAACGTCACCGGATAAATCTAACTTGTAGATACCATTGCATAAAGTTCCAATCCCATAAAGAACACCATTTAAAGTTATGTAACAGTAATTGTTACTAAAAGTTAAATGATAACCCTTTTCATTCAAGCATGAAATAGATACAATGTTCTTTATTAACGAAGGAACAAAATAACAATTATCCAATTCTAAGACAAGTCCAGTAGGGAGCTTTAGCAAATATGTTCCGATGGCAACAGCAGCAATCTTTGCTCCATTTCCAACTCGCAAATTCGTTTCTCCCTTGACGAGTCTTCTTCTATTCCTTAGCCCCTGTATGTCATTACATATATGTGAGCTACACCCAGTATCAAGTACCCAGGTGTCCGAGGAAATAGAGTGACATTCAATAACGAAGATACCTGACGAGGATGGGGCATCGAATGCCTTCTTCTTCAAGGACTCAAGATAAACCTTGCAGTTTCTTCGCCAGTGGCCCTCCTTGCCGTAGTGATGGCAAGTGCCTTTTGGTGTCTTTTCAATCTTTTTGGCCTTTTTCTTCCTTCCCTTATTTTGTTCTTTGGGCTTCCTCTTAGAGCTTTTCTTTGAGGAACCAACTAACAGTACCGTCTTCTGATCCTGCTTTACAGAAGGCTCTATAGTCTTCAGCAGGTTAAGCAACTCAAGAATGGTAGTCTCCAGTTTGTTCATCCGATAGTTCATCACAAACTGTGAGTAACTCTTGGGCAAAACAATGCAGAATTAAGTCAATACTTAGTTCACGATCCATTGCAAACCCGAGTGTGCCTAGTCGCTCAATGTACCCCAACATCTTCAACACAAACTGTGAAACAGAAGTGCCTTCCTGCATCTTAGAGGTGAAGAGGAGTCTGGAGACCTCAAACCTTTCGGATCTCGCCTGCTCGTCAAATAGCTCATGAAGATGGAAGACGATGGTATGAGCATTCATATGCTCATGCTACTTTTGTAGCTCAGGTACCATAGCGGCCAGTATGATGCAACTCGCAAGTTCAGAATCGGCCACATGTTTCTGATAGGCCACTAACTGGTCTGGAGTTGCATCTTCAGGAGGATGGTTGGGAAGTTGTTCTTCAAGGACATAAGCAAGCTTTTCTGCCTTGAGGACTATCCTCAAGTTTCGAAGCCAGTCCATGTCGTTTGGCCCAGTCAGCTTATTGGTGTCCAAAATGGAACGCAAATTCAGAGAAGACATGATCAGGTGATTATCCTAGAAATACAAATTGAGGTTATGTAATGAGAATGATAAAGAATGCATCAATATACATTAATTAAATCCTATTTATTTTTCGAAATGAATAACCCCTTTTTATCAATTCGGGAGATCGTAGGAACATCTCCAAATAGGTTGATATCCAACCATAGATAAGAACAACCATGGCTAGAGTCCATCAAGTTATTCTTAGCTATGAAGGTAGGTAATTATACCGATTACATATTATACATATGTAACTATCACATTATGCTATCAACTAATTGAATGTTTGCATAAATCATTGGGTTGTTAAATCATTAACAAGTATGCAACAATATACATAGCACCCAACTGCACCTCTCTTTACATCGACCTTGGCTGTGGCACAAGAAATCGATGCTCCAAGCTTAAGGCTGACCCATTAATCAAGAAATAGTTTTAATATGGTTGGAGCTCATTCAACTGTTTAGTCAGGCTTGGATGTGTCCAACAACCAAAACTAAGGATTGACCTCTGACTCCAACTATATTAATCATAAACTAATACCATGATTTGAACATGTTGAGGTTCAAGTCGGGCATGGATGTGTCCATCAACCCAAACAAGAAACAAAACTCCGGTTCTAACCATATTAATGGAAGGTGTTGGCCTTAATATTTTATAAGGGGTTTTGGGTCTCATCCTTTTCATTTATGTTGGATCGAGAGAAAATGATAGAGGAGGGGGTGAATATCGTTAGTCGTTTCAGATTAAGAATGAGAATACGCAGCGAAAATTTAAAACTAAAATCAAACGCAAACACCAAGATTTTACTTGGTTCGGAGTCGTGGTCGCCTCCTACTCCAAGGCCCACGGTCAGTGACCGTTTACTGCGGGCAATACTATAATCGCGCAAAATCTTACATACAGTTGTACAGTAATAAGTGCAGTAAGAATACAATTAAAAATTGGCTCTTCGTTATCGACGCCCGGTGTAGATTGTTCTTCGGTGCGTAGGGTCGTCGTTGCGCTAGAAACTCAAGATGAAGGGTTTCCGAAGCAGAGCGCTTGAGTAGAAGAGTGTGTTAGCGTTGAAAGCGTTGTTGTACGAAGCCTTGGGGTTGAGGGCTTTTTATAGCCTCCCGGGGCGCCCTGAACGTTGGGGGCGCCCCCCCCCCCCCCCACGTGTCACCCAATCTGAGCAACTCTCGGTCAACCCTTATCCCACTCGAATAGGGCTGAGGGTTGACTGTGGGGGCGCCCGGGACGCTGGGGGTGCCCGGGTTGACTCGTTCCGCGGGCTTCTCGCTGGCTTGACTCTATCCGCTTCGTTGGCTTGAGCACGGGGCGCCCGAGGCATCCGGGAGCATGGGGGCGCCCCGCCTAGTGAGCTTCCGAAGCTTGATTTTGCTGAACTCATCTTTGCCTTGTACTTAGGGCGCCCGGGTCCTTCCGGACGCCCAACCCAGCTGCTGCCTCACTCCTTTGAGGCTTTCGAAGCTGCAGACACTCGTTCCTTCGGTCCTGCATCCAGGGTTAGTACCAACCAAGATAGAGCAAATACATTAATGAGTTTTACAGCCGTAGCTGTCTTGGTTCTGACTTTGGGTCTCTAAAATGAAGCCCTAGGTCGAACCGACGCCTACTGTTCCCTCAACGGGGAACGTGTCCTCACCTACTCCTCTCAGGAGAATTTACCTGATGCCAACCGGCTCCTCCGATTGGACTTTTGCCCAGCAGTCCTTCGCCAGGTGCCTAGCTGTCCTTCTCCAAGTCTTCAATACCAAGCAGTCCTTCGCTTGGTACCTAGCATTCCTTCGCTAGGTCTTCGACTTCTTAACAGCCCTTCGCTAGGTGCCCAGCAGCCCTTTGTTGGGTCTTCGGTTCTAGGCAGTCCTTCACCTGGTGCCTAGCAGTCCTTCGCTAGGACTTCGTTTCCAAGCAGTCCTTCGCCTGATGCATAGCAGTCCTTCGCTAGGACATTCAATCTGCGCACTTAAGTAGCATGTTAGATAAACATAACATCTTAACTTTTAAACCCTTTTGCCATTATCAAAACACAGGTTTGACTTGGGTGCTATCTGCACCAACAATCTCCCCCTTTTTGATTTATGGCAACCCAGTTCAAAAAGTTAAGTTAATCAGAACAAAAGATTAAAAGTTTAGTTTCCTCCCCCTGAAGGAATCTCCCCCTAGGTTTTTCAAAGGTTCGTGGGGTTTTTTAACAAAACGTTTCTGAGTCTAAAGATGGAATTAATTTTCCAAATATTTAGAACAATGTTCAAAAGAACCTTTAGAACCATATTACCAAACAAATTTGTTGTGTACTTTTGAAGGTTTACACTTGAGAAACCATCTTCTGAAGTTTTAAGTTCTTAGAACCATAAGTTTAAGATAAGTACTTAGCAAGATTTATTACTGCTTAAGTTTAAGTACTTTAGAAAAATTTTTGAACACAGCTTAAGTTTAAGTACCAAAAAAATTTTTAAAAGCAGTTTAAGTCCCCAAAAAAATTTTGAAAGCAACTTAAGTTAAAAAAAATTTTGAAAGTAGCTTAAGTTTAAGTAAAAAAATTTTTGAAGGCAACTTAAGTTTAAGTAAAAAAAATTTTGAAGGCAACATAAGTTTAAAAAAATTTTGAGAGTAGCTTAAGTTTAAGTAAAAAAAATTTAAAGGCAACTTAAGTTTAAAAAAAAATAAAATTTGAGAGCAGCTTAAGTTTAAGAAACTTAGTAATTTTGAAAATAAATAGATTAAGTACTTTTTGAAGAAAGAATTAAATGAATTTTTTGAAAAAAATTTTAAGCTTCTCTCCTTTCCTATCTCTCCCCCTTTGCCATATATCAAAAATCAAGTAATATAGCAGTAAAAAGATAAATAACTTGCATAATGTGCTGTACTGAACCAATTCAAGACCAAAACAGTTTCAATTATCTCTTTTAGGGTCCTGTGTAACCCAATTAGCTACTTACTATCTGTTATAAACAGTAGTTTTTGCTAGGGTTAGTCGAGTTAAGTGTTCTATTCAAGTTAGATTTTCTAAACTTGACACTTAACTTGATTACTGTTTTAGTTGTATTTAGTGCCCCAATTACTGCAGATGCACTGACTTAAAGCATCTTGAATTAAGGCAAAGACCTAAGCATCTCAACCCATTTTAGATTATCAATCAAAGGTACCCTAAGGTGCTGGTGAGATGCTGGCTTCTAGATCTATAGGTGCATTCATTTCTAGGGTTAGGGCCTAGGCTAAGTTCATTTGCGAAAAAAACCCTAGTTTTGAAGGGGGTAGTTTTTGAAAATAAAACTAAAAAAATCTATTGTAAAAATATTTTGAAAATTAAGTAAAGCAAATTTTAAAACTATTTTCAAACTGATTTTAAAGCAAGTAAAGCAGTAAAAAAATCAAAGGTAAAGTAAACCTATTCTACCAAGCATAATCCTAACTACCTTCTTAGTGAACTGAACTCAGATTCAGGTAGGGGTTTGGTGAATATGTCAGCTAAGTTAGATTTAGAATCTACATGCTTAAGGACTATCTCACCCCTGGCAACGTGATCTCTTACAAAGTGGTGTTTAACTTCCATGTGTTTAGTTCTGGAATGTTGGATTGGGTTCTTAGTTAGATTAATTGAGCTTATATTATCAATGAAGACTTGATTTTGGGTGTAGTTGAGCTGGAATTCCTTAAGAGTGTGCATCATCCATAAAAGTTGTGCTACACACTCTCCTAAGGCAACATACTCAGCTTCAGTTGTGGATAGAGCAACACAGTATTGTTTTCTGCTGCACCAACTTACTAAACTATTTCCTAACTGTTGGCAGCTTCCACTTGTGCTCTTTCTATCTAATTTACACCCAGCATAGTCAGAATCCGAGTATCCTGACAAGTTAAAAGTTGAGGTCCTAGGATACCAAATCCCTACATTTAAGGTGCCCTTTACATATCTTAGTATTCTTTATAGGGCTGCTAAGTGTGTTTTCATAGCACAGGTTTGGTATCTAACACACATTCCTACAGCAAAAAGGATATCAGGTCTGCTGGCTGTAAGATACAGTAGACTTCCAATCATACTTCTATAGAGCTTAAGGTCTACTGGTTTACCATCAGGGTCACTATCTATTTTTACATTTGTGGCCATAGGGGTACTTATGCTTTTAGAGTTATCCATTTTAAATTTCTTTATTAATTCTTTAGCGTATTTGGATTGATGGACATAGTTTCCATCCCTAGTTTGTTTGATCTGTAACCCTAGGAAAAAGTTGAGCTCACCAACTAGGCTCATTTCAAACTCGTGTTCCATTATTTTCATGAATTCTTTTAAAAAGTTAGAGTTGGTGGACCCAAAGATTATGTCATCAACGTAGATTTGGGCAATAAAGATTTCTTTTCCTAAGGTTTTAATAAATAGGGTTGAGTCAATTTGGCCTTGTTTAAATTCTTTAGAAATTAGGTAAGTTGATAAGCATTCATACCAGGCCCTAGGTGCTTGTTTTAGTCCATAATGTGCTTTAGTAAGTTTGTACACATGGTCAGGTCTTTCTAAGTCTTCAAAACCAGGGGGTTGTCCTACATAGACTTCTTCCTTAATGAATCCATTTAGAAAGGCTGACTTTACATCCATTTGGTATAGTTTAAATCCTTTATGGGATGCAAAGGCCAATAACATTCTAATGGACTCAAGTCTGGCTACCGGGGCATAGGTTTCGTCATAATCTAACCCTTCTACCTGACTGAATCCTTTCGCTACTAAGCGGGCTTTATTTCTGACTATTTCTCCTTGATCATTTAACTTGTTTCTAAAAACCCACTTAGTGTCAATGACCGATTTGCCCTCAGGTTTAGGTACTAATTCCCAGACTTGGTTTCTTTCAAATTGAGCTAACTCTTCTTGCATAGCTATGATCCAATTAGGATCAGGTAGGGCTTCCTCTATAGTCTTTGGTTCTATTTTTGAAATCATTGCTATCTGACTGAGGTTTCTATAGGAAGACCTAGTTCTGACTCCTAAAGTTGGATCACCCACAATGTGATCGGTTGGGTGACTGAGTCTGGGTTTCTTAGTTTTTCTTGAATTTGGTTCAACCTCAGGTCTGGCTGGTCGATTTTGTTCAATATCTGGTTCAACATTTGGTTCAACTGACTCACTAGTTGGTTCAATGGTTAGCTTATTTAAGGGTTCAACAGTTTGTTCATTATCTTCTTGATCAGTGTTTGATGAAGTTTGATGTGGGTTATCAGGTTTTGAGTTAATTTCTTCATCAAATATTAAATTGGTTGTTTCTTCAATTTTCTTAGTTTGTTTGTTGTAAACCCTATAGGCTCTACTTGTGGTTGAATATCCTAGGAAGATGCCTGGGGTTGACTTAGACTGAAATTTTCCTAGATAGTCTTTGGTGTTTAGGATATGGACTTTGCATCCAAAGACCCTTAGGTAGTGTAGTTTTGGAAGTCTATGGTAGTATAGTTCATAGGGTGTTTTGTTGTGTCGCATGTTAATCAGGACTCTATTTTGAATGTAGCAAGCCGTACTAACTGCTTCTGCCCAATACTGGTTGATTAGGTTGAATTCGTTGAGCATAACCCTAGCAATTTCCTGTAGAGTTCTATTTCTCCTTTCAACTATCCCATTTTGCTGGGGGATTCTAGGACACGAAAATTCATGTATGTACCCATTTACCTTATATAATTCCTCGAACCGTTGATTTTCAAATTCTCCCCCGTGGTCACTCCTAAGTCTTTTGATTTTAGTATCGTTTTGATTTTCAATTAACTTACAAAATTCATTAAATAGGTTTAGGGTTTCTTCTTTGGTCTTTAGAAACCTAACCCAGGTAAACCTAGAGTAATCATCAACTATTACTAAGCAGTATCAATTTTCGCTTAGTGACTTGGCTCCATGTGAATCAAATAGGTCAAGGTGCAGGAGCTCAAGTGTGGTTTAAGTTTGATCAGATTGGATTAGTTTGTGATTAGACCTGGTTTGTTTACCTTGATTACATGATTCACATATTAAGTTTTCTTGATTTTTAATTTTAGGGATACCTTTAATTAGGCCAAGTTGGGTGATTTTTGAAATAATTCTTAGATTAGTGTGACCTAATCTCCTATGCCAGAGGTTTGATTGTTCTAACTGAGTTAACATACATTTAGGTACTAGGGGTAGGTTTATAGTGTAAACATTATTTTTCATAGTGCCCTTAAGCATGATTTCCGAGTCTTGCAGGTTTCTAATCAGGCAATTAGAATTGTTGAAGTAACTACATAACCAGAATCACACAACTGACTTATGCTAAGTAAGTTGAAATTAAAATTTTCAACTAAAAGCACTTTCTTAATAACAAAGTCAGATTTATGTTCAATATTACCTAACCCTATTACCTTGAGTGTAGCATTGTTTCCAAATGCCACTGAGCCTAGGTTTTTGAACTTGAGTTTAGTGAATTTCAATTTATCTCCAGTCATGTGTCTGGAGCAACCGCTATCCAATATCCATTGGTCCAAATCTTTATGTTCCTACACATAAAGAGTTTTGTTGATTTGGATTCCAATTAGAATCAGGAATAGCCTAAATTGATTTTCACAGCCTAGTCTGTCTCACCCAATCTAAGGTTATCAATCACGTTTGCCTTATGGGTTTTGTGAGACAGGTTTTGATAGATAGAATTATTTTGAAAAATTATGATTTATTTTGAAACAGTTGAATTAATTTTGAAAATAATTAATTTTGAGTTAAAAAAATATTTGAATCTACAAGTAACTGAAAATTTGTGTTAGATTTGAATTTTACAAAGAATAATTTGAATTTGAATTTCAGAAATCGGCTTCCAGGTCTTGGTGAGGCACTAGGCTTTCTTTGGCCATAACCTTATTGGATCATCAACCCTTTCCTTGACAAAGCCTTTTAATGAAATTTCATTTTCAAAATTATTTCCTGAAAAATTCTGGTCTAACTAGTTTGGGTCTTGGATCGGTAGCTTCGGCTAGTTTCACCAGTCTAAAGAGACCAAGTAGAGTATACTTGACCTTATTAGAATTGGCTTCCCTAACGTACTATCATCTCACCTCCACCCAATACTATGTTGTTCAAATTTCAGTTAAGTTGGTTCAGTCCTTAAACTAACCATTCCTAAGTCTAAGCATGGTAAATTGCAGGAATTAAATAGAAAATCAATCATGCAGTTTGCAAACAAAAATTGAATTTTATCTAACAATAAATATTATTTTTAATTTGGCTCCCCCTGGACTAAAGCCACGATAATGGTTAGGCAAAATGTGAATCTTGTCCTTGGGGATCCAATACTGATTCAATCCAGTTTGTTTGTTCATGCACAGTTTGGGTACCCTTGCCTAAACTTTAGGTCTGGACTGGTTCAGTACAGCATAGTAGGATCTTTGTCTAGATTTGGTTCTATATCCTAGTCCGGATTGATTTAGAATCGACTTCTGTTTTCCAAGAATTATGTCAAGACCCTTGGAACCAGAAGTGAATCGTTCTAAGGCTGATCTGAGGTCCTTAACTTGAGTTTTCAAGGAGGAGTTCTCTTTCTCAAGTTTTTCAACTTGAGTAGAGGTTCCTTCTTGAACCTTCTCAATTAAGGATCTAGAGTCAGCTCTCTCCTTCAGGAATTTTACTTCCTGTCGGAGAGATTCGACTCGGAGTTTAGCTTTCGCCAAATCTCGAGAAAGATAAGAAATTAACTCACTTAACTGACTTCTTGAAAAACCACTTACAGTTATTTCGCCGTCCTCTGAGAATGTAAGTTTGCCGTCGTCCGGCTCCGACTCTGACTCGGTCTCGATTTCTTCTGAGGCGGTTAGTGCGAGCAGGTTCGATTGTGGGACCTCTTCTTCTTCGGAGGAGGAGGACTCTTCCCACGTTGCTTGGAGTGCTTTCTTCCTTCTTGTCTTCTTGGTCTCCTTTAGGTTAGGACACTCCATCTTGTAGTGACCCTTCTTCTTGCACTCGTAGCAGGTCACGTTTGGTTTGTTCTTGTCATTTGAGGGTTCAGCTGGTTCTTCCTTTCTTCGGCTTGCTTTCCTTCTGTTGGATTGATTCTTCAATTCCATGTAGTAGTTTCGGGCCAGTCGGACCAGCTTAGGTCGGTCTCCTTCGTCGCCTTCTGAGTCTGAATCAGACTCGGGTGCAGGTTGAGTTTTCTTCTTGGATGTCTTTCCAGCTTTACCTGCAACAAAAGCAATGTCTTTCTCGGCCATATTGCAGTTAGTCTGTTCATGTAATTCGAGTTCAGAAAAAAGTTTATCTAACTTGATTTTGGAAAGATCCCTAGAAACTTTGTAAGCATCTACCATAGATGCCCACAAGGTGTTTCTTGGGAAAGCATTAAGGGCATACCTTATTATGTCACGGTTTTCTACCTTGTGACCAATGGTGTGTAGACCGTTCATCATCTCCTGGATTCTGACGTGGAGCTGAGCTGCTGATTCGCCTTCGTTCATCTTGATGGTGTATAGTTTGTTTAGCAGAAGGTCCCTCTTGCTGATTCGGGTGTCGAAGGTTCCTTCGTGTAATTCTATCAACTTACTCCAGAGTTCTTTGGCGCTGTTGAATGGACCCACCCGGTTCAGCTCCTCTTTTGTT
>JAGFNQ010008643.1:0-40165 GCA_024364735.1 Boesenbergia rotunda | reverse complement strand
TGAATAAAAATGATTGATTCAAAAGGTTGAAACTCTAAGCCTATTTATAGCCTAAGAGAATAAATCTGGATTGTTGATTGTTGAGGAATTTTCTCTTGGCCGTTGATCCATGGATGTAATCTGGATGGTTGATCTTGGATGGGATTAACTTGCATCCATTGGATCTGATTAAAGGATAAGTATTTATCCTTTATGAGATAAAGGAATTTTTATCTTCTGCTCGAGATTGCTATTGTAATCTCCAAGTAATAATATCGGCAAGAACAAAATGTCTCCAACCTTTATCCCAACTGGTAAGCTTGGCAGCCTATGCTCTCGAGGTCTTGGGTTCAATTCCTCTTAGCAATAATTTAATCTTTCTTTTTTGGGCGACTAGCCTTTTGGTTCTTCTGCTCGCAACAGATAAATAACTTTATCATCTGCTCGCAACAACTTCAATCACATCTCCTCCTTATCCCAGTCAGTAATGCTAGTGATATACGTAGGTGAGGTTGTTGGGTCGAATCTTCACAGTAACAAATAAAATTCTTTTTTTTCAGGTGTCTGGTTTGACTTGGTCAAACTGACAAGTCTTTTGGTTCATCTTCTGGGTGATTTTCGACCAACCGGAGTTAGGCTCACCCGAACCCGACTCCGACCTTTCGCCCCTCGAGCGTCCTTCCTCCGGCTTCTCGTCCTTGGACACCGCGCACGTCCTTCTCGCTCCACCGGCGTACTCTTCCGCAGCTTCCGTGTCCCTCGGATTGTACCGAGCCGTCGGCTCACTTCCCGCACAATCCTTCTCGTCCGCTACGTCTTACGCTCTACTTCCTCCGTACCAAGCTCCTGCACACTTAGCAGAGGGATTAAATATACCAGGACCTAGCTTAACCTAGTTGATCACATCAAAACTTACCGGGGCACCAATAATCTCCCTTTTTGATGTGCATCAACCCAGGTTCAGTTAGGGTTAAACAAAATAAGTAAAAATAGTAAAATTAAATAAACAGGTTAAGCATGAAAAAAGATGTTTCAATGCAAATCTACAATCTCCCCCTGTACACTAGCCTACTCTCCCCCTTTGATCACAGCAAAAACCGGGGACTAATAAACCGGGGACGAAAAAAAATAGCATATTGTGAAAAAAAAATTTGAAATATAATTTCATAATGTTTTTTAAATTCTAAATGGACTTAAAAAATTCGGAAATAATTTTGACAAAGTCAACATTTGATTTATAGATTCTAAAAAATCGGATCTAGTCAAACTCTTTTTCCTTCGAATTCTTAAAATTTAAAAATATGGTTTCATCTAAAAAATTCTAAAAATTCAAAGAGTGTTCGAAAAATTTCAAAAAGTTTCAAGTGTATAGTCAACTTTCCTTAAGTAACAAAAAATTGTACTGAATTTAAAAAAAATGACACAATAAAAATTGTTAGTCAATATCTGCAACAAAAATTAATTTAAGACAGATTTAGGAATCCAAAATAGGTTACTATCAACCGAGTTAGTTAAAAATATAGGGGGCACATAATTTCTTGGTATTTTCCTAAGTTGGCCCTTATGATTCTTAAGATACCAGTTCAACCCCTCAGGATAATGATTCTTTTTCTGTCGCAGGCATGTAATATCAAATTCTAATTTCTTAACTAAATTTTCTAGATTTTCATTTTTATTTTTTAAGTTATCGAACATACTTAATGGACATGATGTAGATAACTCTTTTTCAACCTCAATATCTTTCTCCTCTTTTTGCATAAACTATTCAAAACAGATTTAAAAATAGAAAAAAATTTGTCGAGAGGTAATTTACATACCTCACTTACCATGTCGTCGTATTTGTTACTTAGTGGTTCCTCGTCGCTGCTGCTTTCGTCAGACGACTCTCCCCCTTCATTGATACTCATCTCCGATGAGCTCTCTTCGTCATCCTCCTCTTGATGACTCGCCATTAGGGCAAGTCCAGCATACTCCTTGATTTCTGACTCGTCAGAAGACATGTCATCCCATGTCGCTTTCAGCGCTTTCTTTTTTTTTAGTTGATTTTCCTTCTTCTTGTTCTTTAATTTGGGATAGTTGTCTTTAATGTGACCCTCTTCGTCACAATTGTAGCACTTTACCGTTCGTCTCTTCAGAGATTTCTTCTTTCCCTGAAACTTTGAAAATTGATTAGATTTAACAAACTTTTTAAATTTCCTTACCAAGTATCCTTTTTCTTCTTCTTCTTCATCATCCGAGGATACCGATCCTGGTACTATTGTTTTCGCGTTCAGGGCTACACCATTCGTCTTTCAATTTTCTGCAATTCTCGATTCGTGAAGTTCAAATGTTGAAAATAAATTCTCGAGCGAAGTTGTCTCGAGATCTTTAGCAACAAAAAAAGAATCAACAAAAGATGTCCAATCGAAATTTCTCGGAAATGATTTAAGCGCGTACCTCAGCGAATCTCGGTTACTTACCTCTTCCCCGAGATTCGTCAGTTCCGTTAACAAACCTTTTATTTTTGAGTGCAAATGCGCTACTGTTTGACCTTCTTCCATGCGGAGGTTGGTCAGCTGGTTCCGGAGAATGTCCCTTTTGGCGAGCTTGGCTTCGGAAGTCCCTTCGTGTAACTCTAGGAATTTTTTCCAGAGTTCTTTCGCGGATGCGTATGTGCCGATTCGGTTGACTTCTTGTGCTGGGAGTACAGAAAGTAGGTGGTAAACTGCTTTTCCATTCGCCACAAAATCAGCTTGTTCCTTCTTACTCCATTTGGTTAAATCCTTTTCTTCGGGAGCTGCAAAACCAGATTGCATTATTATAAATAATTCGAATTCTGTAGTGAAGAATACCTCCATCTTGCGCTTCCATTCGGCGAACTCCCCCTCGAATTTCGGCGGGTAGATGACGGGTCCGACCATTTTGGTTGATGGTGCTGCAGTTGGCGGTTAGTCCTTCTGCGGTGAACCTTGCTCTGATACCACTTGTTGGATCAGGTTGGACCGGCTAGAGGGGGTGAATAGACGGTAAAAATTTTTTTTATAAAAGTGGAGGCACTCGTCTTTAAAAAAACACTTGATCGCAACTGAGAACATTACTTCCAAGGCAGTGGGCGCTCAATAAAAATCTTCTTGTGGCGGAGAAGCCTTACAAAAATAGCAGGCTAGACTTTTAGAGATTTTACAAGAATGAATAAAATGATTTATTCAAAAGGTTGAAACTCTAACCCTATTTATAGCCTAAGAGAATAAATATGGATTGTTGATTGTTGAGGAATTTTCTGTTGGCCGTTGATCCATGGATGTAATCTGGAAAGTTGATCTTGGATGGGATTAACTTGCATCCATTGGATTTGATTAAAGGATAAGTATTTATCCTTTATGAGATAAATGAATTTTTATCTTCTGCTTGAGATTACTATTGTAATCTCTAAGTAATAATATCGGCAAAAATAAAATGTTTGCGACCTTTATCCTAACGGGTAAGTTTGGTAGCCTTTACTCTTGAGGTCTTGGTTTCAATTCCTCTTAGCAATAATTTAATTTTTCTTTTTCGGACGACTAGCCTTTTGCTTCTTCTGCTCGCAACAGATAAATAGCATTATCATCTTCTCGCAACAACTTCAATCACATCTCCTCCTTATCCCAGTCAATAAGGCTGGTGATATACACAGGCGAGGTTGTTGGTTTGAATCTTCACAGCAACAAATAAAATTCATTTTGTTTCAGGTGCCTGGTTTGACTTGGTTAAACTGACCAGTCTTTTGGTTCAACTTCTGGATGATTTCCGGCCAACCGGAGTTAGGCTCACCCGAACCCGACTCCGGTCTTTCGCCCCTCGAGCGTCCTTCCTCCCAGCTTCTCGTCCCTCGGACACCGCGCACGTCCTTCTCGCTCCACCGGCGTACTCTTCCGCAGCTTCCGCGCCCCTCGGATTGTACCGAGCCCGTCGGCTCACTTCCCCGCACAATCCTTCTCGTCCGCTACGTCTTACGCTCGACTTCCTCCGTACCTAAGCTCCTGCACACTTAGCAGAGGGATTAAATATACCAGGACCTAACTTAACATGGTTGATCACATCAAAATTTACCGGGGCACCAACACAAATCTCACTAAGAGAATAAAGGAAATTTTCATTAATCCAAAAACCATTTTATATATGGAATTTTATGCCTTTTTTAAACTGGCAATAACACTTATTCCTAATAATTAATATATGACTTAATAAAAACTCTAATTGATTTTTCCAAAAATCAATGCAACTATTCTAGAAACTCCCTAACTATTTATAGAAATTTGAAAGTTAAATTTTTTTCTGATGACTTAGACAACTTTAATCTTTTCAACAATATTTAAAATAACTTTAAAATCCTGGGCGCATTAACTCAAGTCCTACAACGTCGTGTTGTATAAGTACAAAGTGGAGGTCCTATAGATGTACAATAATTATCATTTTTAGAAAATGAATTCAAATTTTAATACATTTGAACTATAACAATACAAGAACCCGAAATATATGATGTCCAATCGATTCAATTTACCTAACATATTTAGCTCTTAATTTATTTATGGCACGTTTTTTCTTTAACAACATAAAAAAACAGTAAAAAAGAAAAAGAGACAGAATGACAGAAATTCTCCTAAGCTTTGAAGTTTGGCCAAACGAAGGCGTGACTTAGTTATCCAAACGAACATGAACATGGCAATTTCAAAATCAAATTGATGTCAATTGATAAATCACAACATAATCTCTCTCTCTCGTGCAATCCATTGAAACAACGAATAAAAATCCAAAATATAGATTACAAATTATAGTGAAAAGAATTATACCAAAGTGAGACGGGAGAAGACAACCGTCACAGGCTCACAACACTTACTGCTATTGATGAGAAGAGAGCGCAGAGGAGAAGAGAGGCCAGCCCGGCTGCCGGAGCACAAACAACCGCCAAGAAGAAACTATGCGGTTGTGCGCCGCATGGATTGTAGAGAGGGGCACGATTGAGACGAACCTCCAGGAGACTTTGAAATTTCAGGAACGGGTCGAGTGACGGCGCGCGTCGATTGCAGGAGAGGAATGAAGATAGATTAGGGATTAGGCGTGCTTTAAAAGTAGCGTTTATGAGAAGGTTATAATACGAGTGTTAATGATAGATTAAAGTTTAAAATAAAAAAGAAATAAGTGTAAAAAAATAAAAATTATTTATATCAGGTAGTATTAAATTTTAATAATTAATTTTTTTTTGAAGCAATAAGTTTATAATTTAGATTCACTGCCTCAACGGTTCCCTTAAAATTAGCGAGCCCCACGGACAATAAAAGATCAAAAATGTAAGTATCATCTCCTTATAAAAATCAACCCCTAACTATTAGGTAAGAAATATCACACGCCCATCATCTGTACTACACCCTAAGAGCGTAAGTTAGGTTTAAATAATCATACATAATCTTGTTATACAATTATTAAATAATTATATAATAAAAATATAATCAATATAATATAATTTAATATTATTTGATTTAATCTTAGATAATATAATTTGCAGATTTTAATAGATAATTTAATTTAATAATTATCAAATCACATATTTTATTTTCATAATTACTACTAATTTTATTTTTGTCATTAATATGGTATCCAATTCACTAATATTGTACCCAATAATCTCTTATAATATTGAAGGGGACTACTATAGCAAACAATTAAATTTTTTTAAAAAATATCAATTTTTGTTAAAAAATCATTTTTTTAATATATTAGATTAAATTAATATTTATAAAATCAGGAAAATTAATAAAATACAAAGAAAAAAGGAAAGATGAACTTATTGTTAAAAGGAATAGTGCTTGGTCTAACTTTAATATATTATTTATCAATTAAATAAATAAAAAAATAATTTATGATAATATCAATTAATTTTAAAACATCGATCCAACAATTCAAGCAACTGTCTAAGTTGATAGATATCATTAACTATATGCATGCAGGAGTTTTGTATTGTCAATAAACATTAGTTAATCGATTTGATTTGGTGAGTATAAAGTCATCCGAAAAGTATCTCAAGCGCCAAAAAGTTCACAGGCCAAACTTGTATCTAATTAATAATATAAGACAAATAAAGGGGTGAGCGGGTTTAAAAGACTGGAATGACTAATACTTGATAAATGGGAATCGAAATTAATATATGATTTTGATTTTCTTAATTTGATAATCTACTCACAGTTATCATCAAACTCATTCCTCCCCTCTATTTTTTCTTTTTTTTTTCGCAGACAGTAAAGCCCCTGCGCGTCGCGCAGTCTCCCCTGCTCCCCGTGCGCGTCGCGCCGTCACCCATCCTCCCCATTCGCGTCGCGCTGCTCCCCTCCTTTTCCAGGCGCCGCCCGCTTCTCCCCCTCCCCACCTCGTGGCGCGGCATCTGCATCTACCGTGGCTCCAGAGGCTGGTAATTCAGCTGTTGGTGGCGGTGAGGGTGGAAGAGCTGAAATTTGTGCACCGCTGCGGCGGCGGCTGCTGGAAGAGCTACTGGTTGATTGGAATGGAGTGGAAATGCACGAAATGGGGAGGCAGCGCCGCGGCCGGCGGCGGCGCCTGGTACTTGAGAGGGTTATTTCCACCGGCAGCAGTCGAGTGGATGTCGGCCGTGTTGGAGAAGAGCGAGGGAGTGCTGCCACAACAGCTTTCCACCATGAATTGCTGGATCTTCGAAACTCCTCCATAACTCGACTGCATCTGTCTCTACTACCTTCTCTTACCCTTCTTCTTTACCTCTCGCGTATCTTTTGGTCCTTCTCCTTTCTCGAAGTCAAGAGCTCATCCAAATCTGCGCTGCTTTCTGGTCCTGTTTAGTCCGGACTCCGGAGGATATGAAGTTGCACTGCAGCATGGAACCTCAAGAACTATCAAACAAGGTACCGTCATTTCTTGTTCACAGAAAGGCGAGGTGAAAGAAGCTGAGCTTCCTTAACAGAGGTCATAGTGACCTAGAGACCATTGTGGAGAGGGCACTCTACATCTATGATCTACAGTAGCTGCTGCTGCTGCTCGATTATCAATGTTGTACCGTATTTTTCTTTCTTTCACGGTCTTTACCCCCGCTGAAAGTGTCATTTCCCAACTACCCAAAGAAGCTTTCATCTTTCAGGCCGAAACCTCTTAACAGTTGTTTGCCTTTTTATTTTTCGTCTTCTTTTAAATTAAATGACTGTGTTCCTATCACTTAATGGAGGGTATCTTAAATCTCAATCTATAACAATGAAAGGACAGATGAAGCAACACTTAATCTGTTCTTTTCCTCTTCCAAAATTAAAAGAGTTACTTTAGAGAGCTTGCTTAAAGCCTCCACAATCCATCGAGACCAACAGTAATGTTATCGATGAGTAAAGATCCATCTTATTCTTTGGTTTCTCAAGTACAGTATAGATCCTCCATACACGTTGACTCTCTTTGAACTCCATACAATACTTTATAAGAACAAATCTAGATCTTCAATCTAACAAAATATCAAATTCAAAAATATTAATCCAAAATATTTAAAAATATAAAAATATTCATAAAAAAATTATTCAATATATTTTTTCTTGTATTTAATTAGTAATGGTAAAATTATAAATTTTCTCTGATTCCTATTACTTTCTTATTTATACCAAGTAGCATCAATGGTAATTAGGTAATTATATTCATTCCAGTATCTATACCAAGCACCATCAATCTAACAATAATTCCCATTGTCATTAACCCCTCAATGAAAATCCATTATCATTCCCATTATCTTTCCGGAACAGTGAATATAAATTCATCCAAAAAGGATCTCAATCGTGAGAAAGTTCACAACCCAAACTTGTATCTAATTAATAATGTAAGACAAATAAAAGGTTTCACAATAAACAGTACACATTAATTTCACAAAATAAAAAACGGACTAGCTAGATGATATATTAACCACATTAAAGCACGCCAAGAAGTTATATATGATTCAAACAAACATATCAACGTCACTTAGGATCTTCAATTCTACTAATTATGCTGCCGCTATCGAAGTCGACTATTGCTTGCCCCATGTCCAGCGAATCATTCAATTTGCCGAAGAGAACTACTTGCATTGTCGTCATCTTCTTCTTTTACCCATTGTCGTCGTCGTTTCTCTTCTTCTTCTTTTACCCATTATCGTCGTCGTCGTCGTAGTTTCTCTTCTCCTTCTTTTACCCATTGTCGTCGTCGTAGTCGTTTCACTACTTCTTCTTCCGTCCGTCGTCGTTTCTCATCTTTTTTCTTCCAGACATCATGATAACTGAAATAATAAGCAATTATAATTTGTTTGGATAACATTAAATTGAGGATTTGAATCTTGATTTAGTTTTCAACCTTTGCACCACACTTTAATAGTCAAACATCCAAGTACAATAAATGTCGGAACAAATAAATTTCATAATTTTCCATTTTTATTTTTATTTCAATACGTCCAATAGCTAAGCAAATGGTAATTAAGTGGGATCAATCTTCCATATTACTGTTAAGTTTTGATGGCAAACACATTATATTATTGATTAATCATATACAAGTCAGTTAATTTTTGTTGAATTATCTAAGTAACAAGTTTATATATACAATAACGGTAAATAACATCTAATAGGTAGGAGAAATAAGAGAGAAAAGAATAAATAACTATTCTTTTGATTGAAGCAATAATTAATCCATCAATTATCGTCTATACGAATAGAAGCATAGGAGTAATTAAATAAAATCTACGGGCAGATGAAAATCATACTCACATTTGCATCTTTGGGCAACCTTTAATTGTAAGCCATCTAAGACTTACAAATGCTTCTAAGTCGAATGCTAGCACTGGGCAAGCATATATCTTCAATTCTCGAAGTGAATCCAATGCTACTAAAGTCACCAAATTGTTGCAGCTGTTAATTGTCATCTCATACAGATTTTCCATCCTTTGCATACCCTGTGGCAGGCACTTTAGTTCGTGGCACCCAACTATCTCTATTATGTTAATGTATCGGAGGTTGTCCCAACTGCAAAATTCAACGGACCATATTGTCTTATTATCCAACCACACTCTCATGCTAAAGAAATATTCACATTGTTCTGGAAGCATATCTATTTCCTTGAGTTTTGGACACTGAATCAATGTCAATTGTATAAGCTTCGGAAAAAAATCATCATATGTACTTTTCGGCATAGACCATTTCTCAAGCGCAAGCATTTTTGAGAAAGTGAGCTCTCTCAACATAGGAAATGTGTAGCCATCACCGAAAAATGTATCGTCTATGTGTTTTATTGACTCCATGCCACTTATCTCAAGCTCCTCGAGACAAGGAAGTTGACCGAGTGATGGTAATGTAGCACACCTCCTGAGATTGATCAGTCGCACTTCAACTAAAGAATCGAAACGAGCAAGTTGTTGTTTACTCATCCAAGTAGGAAATTTCATTCCCTTATAAGAAATGATCTCTAGTCTTTTCAAATACATGATGGGTCGGACAGCTTCCAGTACCTGCAATGGTGTAGCTGATTCATAACTATTCTCATTTGCTTGTTCTTCACCCCAATGTAATGACAAGTCCCAGAGACTTTGTTGGCCCATCAACACTTCAGTTTGAGTCTCCTTTGCTCGTTCTAGGTTTCGTAATCTTATTACCTGAAGATTTGTTAAAGCTTGCAACTGTGAGAACCCAAAACCTCTATCAGCACCGACAAATATTCCTGACAACTCACGAAGGCCAATTAATTGTTCGATCCCACTGGAGATTTGAGACAAGGATGCACAACTTACGATATTGAGGATTCTTAGTGATTTAAAATTGACCAAATCCTCTGGTAGCTTGCTTAGAAAACAACAACCTTCCACATCAAGCACTTCTAGGTTTGCGAGTCTTGTTATAGATTTTGGTAATCGTTGCAGTTTGATGCAGTAAGCTAGTTTCAAAATCTGCAACTTCTTAAGCTCATAGATTCTTTCTGATATCTTTTGAAGCTTATCACAGTGAAACAAACTTAAAATTCTCAAATTAAGTAGGTCAAAAAGTGATTTCGGAAGTAATTCCATCTTAAGCTTTGAAAGGTGGAGGCATCTCAAGTTAACCAACTTGCTAACTTCATTGGGTAGGCTTTGGATCATACTAGTTTTTACAACTAATATACGTAAATGTGCAAGTCTTACCGACATCTTATCGAGGAACTTTGATATTGCAGTTGCTGCTTTCATGCGCCTTTTTTTGTATGCTTGAAGTGTTATTTCCTCAACATCTTCTTGTGTCGTTTCCTTATCTTCTTGTAAAATCAATGCTATCAGCTTATTGCTCACCTCAACTGGCATGGTGGGCAGTCGAAATAGCATCGCTCTAGGATTAATTTTCAAACACAAATAGCGACAGCACCTTGGAATAATAGTTGAATCTTCAGGAACCTTTCTATGCAAGTGGACCATCTTTGGAAACAGTAATTTTGATAATTCTGTTAGTGCATTTGGATAATTTATAAGTCTGTCGTAGCGCTGAATCAAACCTAGTTCGAGGCGTTCAGTTGGTACGAGGTATTCAACGGTCAACACGTATGTGATGATGACATCGTAATCATCAATATCAACATTAGCATCAACATCAACATGAAGTAGGTGATGGTATTGGAGTAATCGTACGATGACAAATGGAAAATTACTAACCATATAAATATCTGCAAATGTTGACGGAATAATATTATGGCTTAACGATCCAAAAACCTTTGCCCCAAAAGTTTGACTACGACAGTATGAAATTAGCTCCGATGGGGGGATGGTTGTTGCTCCGTGTCTCTTGAATAATTCCACCCATGCATCCACCGATAAGGGATTCAAGCGGTATGTTGTAATATCCTTCACCCCATTTAGAAAACCCTGAATATCACTTATAGATGATTGGGTTGGTGATTTGTAGACGATCAAGACTGCACTCCCCGACCCACCCACACATAACAAGATGTTCTTTAATTCATTCCACTCTGTAGGTTGCGTCAAACTAACCAAATCTTCACAATGAAGCACCAACAAGTATCTACTACCACAGAGTTGTTCATTAATATATTCCCACATGGTTGCTAGCGACGGGTCTAGCTGTAATTTCTGACGATCACAATAATAATATTCTTCTAGCTTGTTTATGGACCTTACAAATTCATTTCCAATTATATTAATCATCTTGAACGTCGAAACGAGGGGTAGATCCACCCAAATGCGATGATGAAATTGTTGGCGAACCCAAGTATCGTTGTAGATCATATGCGCCAAGGTCGTCTTCCCAACCCCTTGTTCGCCATCTATGACAATTACGAACGGGTTGTTATCATCGCCATTGTTGTTGGATGATACTAGTTGTTGTTCGAAGATCGCAATGAGTTTCTCTAAATCTTCTTCTCTTCCCACCGCCTCATTTTTTAGGACAATTGAGAAGTCTTCTTGGAGTGGGTTCATAGACTCCATGGGGTCCCTTCGAAGACCCATTGCAGAACCTCTCAGCACAAGTGAATTCAACTGCCACAACATCTCTTTCAGCTCCGCTAGAATAACATGACGAAAGTGCACTTGTTGGGTGTTGCCCGCAATGGAACGATGCAAACTTGCTGCTTCCCAATCCATGATTCGACTTAGCAACTCTCCCACATCTATAACTGCTACAGCCACATCTATCCTCCAATCTTCAAATTCTGCAGACACATCTAACTCTCGTTGATCGAACATCATATCCCATTCTAAATAATTGTTATACATCATTCCCGTCTCAGGGATCACGATCATTGAATTGATAGCCCAAAGGCTATCACAAACCATGGCCAAGTGGTTTTGGATACACAACAAGCGACCTTGTGCCCTCATGACAGGCGATGGTAGCACCTGCAACAATAGATGCTTCAATTCGCGAAACACAATCATAATTTCTTCAACCTTGCTCTTATTTTCTTTGCTAGTGAACGAGTTTATGCAATGGTGGAGATGAGAGTACTGGTAGCGAGCCAAACTAGTTAGTTTTGATGTATATGTGCTACACCACCATCGTGAAGCTAACAAACTTAATTTCTTACCATGCATCATCAGCATCTTTCATTTGCCATCGCCACAAGCAAAGCAAAGTATTAATTGATCTTTTGCTCATATATCGAGTAGAATAAACATCATGCTTTATGCTTTAGCTTTACCCTGCCGCAACATACATAAATAATATCCTTAATCTACATCTCACGCAAGCTGCAATCCACATAAGTTAATGCTTGTGGAGAAGCTGATGAAAGATTAGCTAGCGTCCTATGTACAGCCTCTGGTTAGTTTTGATTAGTTTACAAGGAAATTAATTAATTGAGTTGCATTTAGAAAAAATTAAAGGATTAGGGATTAAATTGTTGGAAATTGGTTTTTGTTAACTAATTAGTCGAACAATATATATGGACTTGAACAACTATTTAGTTATTTGGCGAACGAAAAATTAATATATTTTTTATTATTTGAGGTGATCAAAGATTCTTTCGATATGATTTGATAAAAGTGTTAGTTCGCACGTGAGTAATTAAGGTTTATGAACACATGTGCCATATGTTAATATGCGTGTCAATTATCATAGGACTATTAATCAATTATACTTTATTCATCATTAGAAATTAATTAATTAATAAAATAAATAAAATAAGGCCATTGAAAATTTCAATGATTGGGAACACATTCTAAAACTATGAAACAATTAATTAACAATTGATTAATTTTAATAATAATAATAATAATAATAATAATAATAATAATAATAATAATAATAATAATAATATGACTCTTAATCCTTTTGAAAGAAATCCTTATCCTATGAAGGAAGCTACTCTTTTAGCTCAACTTATTCAATACTTGAGTTGTAAGTTTAACTCTTGAGTGCTTCTGCCTTTCCTCACTAAAATGTTCTAAGGCTATGAAGTTTATCATGACATATAATTATACTTTTAGAGGGCTTCTATTTTAAGTTTTGAAAGACAATGGTTAATCAATTGTACATAAACATCTAAGTAGGATAATATCATCTTAATTAAGAAGAGAAAATTTACTTTAATCGCAAACTTATTTCTCATATGCAAAGGAATAAGTCGATTTAAAATGGTAGGCCAACATATTTAAAGATAGGGTAGAGCATTCAGTTGAAATAGAATTAACCAAATCAAATTTATTAGAATTGTTGCGGAAGGGAACGACGCGGACGACAAGTCACCAAAGAGCAGCCCACGAGGACGGTGACTGGGAGAAGACGATCGCGCCCTGCGAGATTAACACAAACATTAATGGGAACGTACCGGAAGGTTTTCTAGGCAGAGCCCACTCTGACTCTCAAGTCAGGAATGAGAATTCTTTTAGGAGGACAACGAAGAAGAAAAATTGTGTTAAGTTCAGAAAGCTTACCCTTACCTGGGTGCCGAAGCACCTTATATATCTGAGGGTTTGATCATACGTGTCTCCATGTTCTCTTCCACGCTCCTTAATCATCGGTTACATGATATCTTTTAAGTAACGATCGCTGCGATCATTAAGACCTTAATTACTGCGTGTAATGGACAATAATTATACAATGACTTTTCTGTTCTCGAAAGAGTAACGACTACTTGAAGTCGGGCTCTCTGATATATTATTCCTTGGGCTCCACTCTCCCGAGTTGGTCTCGGGGTCTTCTCTCCCGAGCTGACTTGGGGCCTTCCTTTGTTTTACCGAGAGGGTTTCGGGGTCTGTCATCCGGTCTGACCTCGGGGGCACCCGCCTATTCTCCTGAGATAGTCTCGGGAGCCTGAAGTCCGACCTGACCTCGGGCGTCTGTTTTCCCGAGGTAGTCTCAGGAGCCTGAAGTCTGACCTGACCTCGGTGTCTGTCCTCCAGAGGTAGTCTCGGGAGCCCGACAACTCGGTCTGGCTTCGGGGCTCTGATCTACTCTCCCGAGGTGGTCTTGGTATGACCTCGACGCTCAAGTATAGTGGACCCTGATACGTAGCTTCTCCGTGCCATATGTCCATCATGGAATGCTCAACTCCATCAAGAATTAAACAAATTTATTTTTTTTACTAATCAAACTGATAGATATTTATTATGAAATTTGATAAATTGAATTGATAAAAAAAATTTATTAATTCGGTTGGTAACAGAACTAACCAATTTTTAAAATTAAAATATTAAAACTTTTAATAAAACCTAATCAGTTTAATAAAAAAATTAAAAATCTAAATATTTTTTTATTATTTGTTAAAAAATTAGTTTAATTGAATATTAAAATTCATAAATAACCTAGTTAATCAAAATAATCAATAATTTTTTTTAAAAAAATAACTTTTGAATAGATTGAATCACATTAATTTAGTGGTTAATTGGAGAAAACTCCCTAATCTCAAACTGGCCTTTGCATGCACTCCCCACTTGATAAATTCTTTACATTCACTCCCTGATGAATTAAGTATAAAAGAATAAAAACTCAGTATACATTGTAAAGATTTGAGTATAAATTGTTTGAGATTGAGTACTAATTTATGAAATTTGAGTACAAAGTTTCGGTGACCCCTCATGTGAAAATCTTGATGTAGTGAGTATAAAATAATGAAAACTCAGTATACATTATAAAGATTTGAGTATAAATTATTTAAGATTGAGTATTAATTTAAAAAATTTGAGTATAAAATTTCAGTGACCCCTCATATGAAAATCTTGATGTGGTGGATCAACCTCACATACTCAAATTTCTAAATTTTATACTCAATTTGTTTTCAAATAATACTTAATCTAAATCAATTCATACTTAAATTTTGATAATGTCTACTGAAATTTTTACTATATACTGAAATAATGTATACTCAAATTTTTTCAAATAATACTCAAATTTCTTAAATTAGTACTCAATCTCAAACAATTTATACTCAAATCTTTACGATTTATACTGAATTTTTACTCTTTTATACTGATAAAAAAATAACACAAAACTGTCTTGTCAATCCCATCAGGGAGTGCATGCAAAAAAATTTTCAGTTGGGGAGTGCATACAAAGCTCAATTTGATGTTAGGGAGTTTTCCCAAATTTTCAAAATTCTATTGACCCTAACATAGAGTGAATTTTGATTGTTGAGGTGTCAAATGAGCGAGTGAGATTATTAATGAGGTTGGGTAACGTTGAATTTCAGGCGATTAGTCCGATCCCACCGAAATTTTTCACCGGCGACTAGGGTAAATTGGGAAACGCTCACGGCGAGAGATCTAAAAGCCTAGCGTCCTAGGATTTACATCCTATTTATAAGAAAAATTTGTATAAAACATGTCATAGATGTGGATGTCTAAGATAATGACTAATTATCCTTCTGATATATCATAATCTCGAGTGGTAAATGAGCAAGTGAAAGGAGAAGAAGCTTATTTGTTATTAGGACTGATGAAGGAAGAAAGCCCATCTAGTTTTTTCATAATCTCCGGTCGATAGTATTGGTGCATTCATGCCTCAAACATTATTTACTTTTGATGTTTGGTTAAATGTGTTTGAGTTACGCATTGTTGGTGATCTAGCATGAAACTTGTGTTTAAGTTCAGGAATGAATAATTGATAGAAGAAGACTTAGCATGGCAAGGCCGAGGGAAACACTTCAAGGCAAGCGCAAGGATGAAGAGTGGAGGGCTCAAAAGCATTCTAAGGGTGTGAGGCTGATGGAAGGTGCTTGAAGGCTTGTGTCTACGCAAAGGAAAAGTGGAACCTAAAATTTATCAGGTATCAGTCGACTGATGAGAGGATCAATCGACTGATATGATGGGATGAGTCGACTAATAGTGGAATCAGTCGATTGCTTCAACGAACAGAAAGATCAATCGACTGGGTCAGGTCCCAGTCGACTGATAAGTGACCATTGAAGGCTGATGGCAGAAATCAGACGCTTTCAACAGTAGCCGTTGAAGCTCATCAGTCAACTGATGATACTGCCAGTCGACTGATGTCGAGGGTTATACAAAAGCAGATTTCAAAACCTGAAGTGGCAACAACTTGATTCTCTCGACTCTCTTGCTTGTTCTGAGATCTCTAAGCTTACACGCTCTAAATCTCTTTCTCCAAAATCATTTCTAAACTTGTAAGAGGAAGAGATCATCTTGTAAGGGTTTCTCCACCTTCAAGCTTGAGTTGAAAAGGAGAAAAACATAGTGGAGCTTGATTGTATAGGTGTGGATCCTTGGATTAGTCACCTCAAGGAGGTGGAGATCAAGTAAATCAAGGGAGTTAGGATTGCCTTCATTGTTTTTCTTTATTGTCTATATTTTTCTTGTGCTTTGGCTAACAATTTGTAGACAAAATCTAAGAGAAGCTATTCACCCCCTTCTAGCTAGACGCAAAGGTCCTAACAAGTGGTATTAGAGCTTGGTTCGTTTCGGGAGAACTCACCATCAACCGAAACATCAAAATGGTGTTTCAAGAGGGATATAGCACCACACGACCTCCATTCTTCGACGGCAACGATTTCTCCTATTGAAAAGGTAGAATGAAGTATTATTTAATGAAGACATTGAAAATTGGTTTAGTATTATAGATGGGTTCGAGAAACCAAAAGATGAGTTTGGAGCACCTCTTCCAACCAAGGAGTGGACAAAAGAGATGTCCAAAAATGCTCAAGAGAATGCAAAGGTCAAAACCACCCTACAATGTGGACTCTCCAAGGAACAATTGAACAAGGCTAGTTGGACCATTCAATTCCGCTAAAGAGCTTTGGGAAAAGCTCATTGAGTTGAATGAAAGATCAAGCGAGTCAAGGAGAGTCAAGAGAGATCTCTTGGTGGGTCAACTTCAAACCTTCACCATAAAGACCAATGAGACCGTGAGTCAAATGCATGGAAGATTCAAAGAGATAGTAAATGGTCTTCATGTAATAGGTGAGAAAATTAAAAATCGGGATCTTGTAAGGTATGTCTTTCAATCATTTCCTAGAACTACCTTATGGGCATCAATGGTTGATGCATATAAGGTGTCTAGAGATTTTTCAAGAGTTAAGCTTGATGAATTATTTTGCGAGTTTGAACTATATGAACAAGCTAACGTGTCTTCAAAAGAGAGAAGTATAACTCTTATTGTAGAGAAGAAGGAGAAGAAGAAGAAAAAGAAGGAAGAATCTTCATCATCCGAGTCCGATCAAGACTCTTCGGATAGCGATGAAGAGGTGTCGCCTAGTGAAGTGGCTCATTATGTCAAGAAAATGATGGGAAGAACAAGGAAGTTTACAAGGAGAGATGTGAAGAAGATGTTTCAACCCTCAAAAGGTAAAAATGGTCAAAGTTCAAATTTTAATACTAATATCATTTGTTATGAATGCAACAAGAAAGGGCACATCAAGCCAAATTGCCTGGAATTGAAAAAGAAAGAAGAAAAAGAAAAGAAAAAGAAGGAGAAAAAGAAGAACGAGGCAATGGTAGCTCAAGCTACATGGGACACACCAAGCATTGACTCATTGGATGAAGATGAGCTATGTCATGTCACGAGACACATGACATTTATGGCTTTCGAAGATGACAAAGATGTGGGATCTGATTGAATCGATAGAGGGGGGTGAATATCGATCGTTAAAATTTTCGTACAAAGAGAGTAATTGCGCAGCAGAAATAGCAAAAACAATCGCTAACACGGTTTGTTTTTACTTGGTTCGGAGTCGCGGTCAGCTCCTACTCCAAGGCCCACGGTCCTTAACCATTTATGATGGGCAATTCTATATTTTCATAAAAGATTACAAGTTAGAGTACAAATATAGAATTTAAAACGAAATTACAACACTTAAAAAAATGAACTTTTACCGACGACCGGAGAAGTTGGAAGTTTGGAGCAGCAGGTCGTCGTCGACACTTGTATCGTGAGTACGGAGCTTGTCGGAGCGTAGCGCTTGAATGAGTGTGTAGAGAGCAAGTTGTCCTGAAGCCTTGGGGGTGAACCCCTATTTATATAAGTCACTGGGGCGCCTGTGTTGAAGGGGGCGCCTGACACGTGGCCTATCCTGCAAGAACTCCAATCCGCAGACTTGGCCAGCGCTTATCCCTTCAACTGGGGCGCCTGAGCTGATTGGGGCGCCTGTGTTAATACAGGTGCCTCATTTGAATTGGTCCAGAGGTTTGCGTGACATTTTGCTTCGAATGCTTGGAATCAACCTTCATTGGGGCGCTTGTCTCAACACAGGCGCCTAGCCCAGTGAGGCGCCTTACTCCATTGAGGCACCTAGCAGCAAAAATCTCCTTTCCTTTATTCTTGCAACCAGGGTTAGTTCCAAAACACAAGAAACATATAAATGATATAGAATAAAGCTTGATTTACAGCCTGAGCTGTCTTGGTTCTGACTTTGGGCTTCTCAAATGGAACCCTAGGTCGAACCGACGCCTAATGTTCCCTCCTACGGGGAACGCGCCCTCACCTACTCCTCTCGGGAGAATTTACCTTTTTTCCAACCGGCTCCTCTAGTTGGACTTTTGCCCAGCTTCACTCACCAGGTCTTCGTGCCCAATCCACGACCAGGTCTTAGTGCCCAGCTTTACTCATCAGGTCTTCGGTGCCCAGTCCTCGACCAGGTCTTAGTGCCCAGCTTTACTCACCAGGTCTTCGTGCCCAGTCCTCGACCAGGTCTTAGTGCCCAACCTTACGTTAGGACTTAGTTGCCCAGCCCGCGGCCAGGACTTAGTGCCCAATTCATAGAACCAGGACTTAGTGCCTAGTGTACCTAGGACTTTTCCTGCACACTTAATCAGCATTGTTAGATCACAACAACCACATAACTTCTGAACCTTTTGTCATTATCAAAACATAGGTTCGACTTTGGTGCTTCCGGCACCAACAATCTCTCCCTTTTTGATTTATGGCAACATGGTTCAAAAAGTTAAGTTAAAATAACATTCTATAGCAATCTAACAACAATAAGTATCTCATGAAATACTTAAAACAAATTCATTTATCTCCCCCTGAAAATGTTCTCCCTCTGAGTTTTTCAATTATATACGGGTTTTTGTAAATCTTCTAAGTGCTTTTAAGTTTGACTAAGTGTTTGTCAAAATCGAGCATTTGCAAAAAACTTTTCAACACTTAGTCAATTTTTGAAAAAGTTTTGCAATTCTAATTTTTGTTAGAGGACTTTGTAAACACAAATTCACTTAGGCAAGGCAAATTTTGAAAACAGATTTCCCTTAAAAAGTTTTGATTTTGAGAACTTGGGAAAACATTTGATTATTACCAAAAACCTTTTCTATACTTAGAAAAGTTTGCTTGGAAAACACTTTGTGCATTTAAAACATTTTTTACAAAAAAAAATCTTTAACCAATTTTTCTAAATAAAATTTGTTCAATAAAAAGAATTTTACTTAGCACCATTTGCCAAAAAGTTTCAGAAGAAATTTAGCTCAGACAACTTTTGTTTACTAAGGAAAATTTTCTTAGGAATATTTTAAACCAACTGCACTTAAAAATATTTTAAAGTCCTTTGGAAGTTTTTGAAAGCACTAAGAAATATTATATTTAAAGTCCTTTGAAAGTTTTTGAAAGCACTTAAAAAACTATGAAGTATTTAGAAACATTTTTAAACACTCAAAAGTACTTAGAGAAAAATTTAGAAACATTTTTGAAATACTTTAGAGAAAAATTTAGAAACATTTTTGAAATACTTAGGGAATTTTGAAGTACTTAGACATTTTACTTTACTTTTTGAAAAAGAGATGAAAATTTTGAAAATTAGAAAAAAAAATTCTCCTCTATTTTTCTCTCTCTCCCCCCTTGCCATATATCAAAAGAAATTGATAACAATTATTGCAGGTTAATTCAAACTTAGAGAAAAAAATTGAAAATCTGTATCGAACCAACTCTAATTAATTCAAGCAGGCAAAAGGACCAAACTAAATTAAACCAATCTTGTTCGGGTCCTGTCTAACCCAGTTAGCTACTTACTAACTGTTATAAAACAGTAGATTTCACTAGGGTTAGTCAAGTTAAGTGATCTGATCATGTTAGATTTTCTAAGGTTGACACTTAACCTAATTGCTGTTCAACTTGTATTTATTGCCCCAATTACTGCAGATGCACTGACATAAAGCATCTTGAATCAAGGCATAGACCTAAGCATCTCAACCCAGTCTAGGTTATCAATCAAAAGTACCCTAAGGTGCTTGTGAGATGCTGGCTTCTAAATCTATAGGTGCATGCAGTAATAGGGTTAGGGCCTAAGCTAAGTCCATTTGCTCAAAAACCATAGTTTTGAAGGGGGTAAGTTTTTGAAAAAAACTAAGTCGAAAAATCATTTTAAATTTCAAAAACTTGATAAAAGAAATGATTTTTCAAATTGCTAATTTTCAAAACAAATTTAAACAAATAGGAAAACAATTTTTTTGAAAAATATAGAACAGTCCTATTCTACTAAGCACAACTCTAACTGCTTTCTTAGTGAGCTAAACTCAGATTCAGGTAAGGGTTTGGTAAAAATGTCAGCTAAGTTGGATTTTGAGTCTACATGCTTAAGTACTATCTCGCCCCTGTCTACATGATCCCTTACAAAATGATGCTTAACTTCTATATATTTTATTCAGGAATGTTGAATTGGGTTCTTAGTCAAATTTATTGAACTAATGTTATCAATAAAAACTTGGGTTTGGGTGTAGTCAAGCTGAAAATCCTTAAGAGTGTGCATCATCCATAAGAGTTATGCCACACACTCTCCTAGGTCAACATATTCTGCTTCGGTTGTAGATAAGGCTACACAGTGTTGCTTTCTACTACACCAGCTGACTAGGCTATGTTCTAACAGTTGACAACTTCCACTTGTACTCTTTCTATCTAACTTGCACCCAACATAGTCAGAGTCAGAATATCCTGATAATTTAAAAGTGGAAGTTCTAGGATACCAAATTCCTACATTTAGGGTACCCTTAATGTACCTTAGTAATCTTTTTAGAGCTTCTAAGTGGGATTCCTTAGCACAAGTTTGGTATCTAGCACAAATTCCTACAGAAAACAAGATATCAGGTCTACTAGCGGTTAAGTAAAGTAGACTACCAATCATGCTTCGGTATAACTTAAGATCTACAGGCTTACCTTCAGGGTCATTATCTATTTTGACATTAGTTGCCATAAGGGTACTTAAGCTTTTTGAATTATTCATTTTGAATTTCTTTATTAACTCTTTGGCATATTTAGATTGGTGAACAAAATTGTCATCTCTAGTTTGCTTAATTTGTAAACCTAAGAAAAAGTTGAGCTCACCCACCAAGCTCATTTCGAATTCACTTTCCATTATTTTTACAAATTCTTTTAGAAAATTAGAGTTAGTGGATCCAAATATTATATCATCAATGTATATTTGTGCAATAAAAATATCTTTTTCTAAGGTTTTAACAAAAAGTGTGGAGTCTATTTGACCTTGGTTAAATTCCTTAGAAATTAGATAAGTTGATAATCGTTCATACCATGCCCTAGGTGCTTGTTTCAACCCATAAAGTGCTTTTCTAAGTTTAAAAACATATTCAGGTTTTTCTAGGTCCTCAAATCCTGGGGGTTGCCCTACATAAACTTCTTCTTTAATAAACTCATTTAGAAAAGCAGACTTGACATCCATTTGATATAGCTAGACTTGACATCCATTTGATATAGCTTAAACCCTCTATGGGCTGCAAAGGCTAATAACATTCTAATTGATTCAAGTCTGGCTACTGGGGCATAGGTTTCATCATAGTCTAACCCTTCAACCTGACTAAAACCTTTAGCTACTAAGCGGGCTTTATTTCTAACAATTTCCCCTTGATCATTTAGTTTGTTTCTAAAAACCCACTTAGTATATATAATAGATTTGCCCTCAGGTTTAGGTAGTAATTCCCAGACTTGGTTTCTTTCAAATTGGGCTAATTCCTCTTGCATAGCTATGATTCAATCAGGGTCAGGTAAGGCTTCCTCTATAGTCTTAGGTTCAATTTTTGAAATGAGTGCTATCTGACTAAGATTTCTATAGGAGGACCTAGTTCTGACTCCTAAGGTTGGATCATCAATAATTTGATCAGAAGGATGATTGAGTTTGGGTTTCTTTGTCCTTCTAGAACTAGGTTCAACCTCAGGTCCGGCTGGACAGTTCAGTTCAGTGTTTGGTTCAACTACTTGGTTTGGTTCAGTTATTGGTTCAGTTGATACTTCAGTAGTTGGTTCAAGTGTTAGTTCATTTAGTGGTTCAATCAGTGGTTCAATTGATGATTCAATTATTGGTTCACTGTCTTCTTGATCAAGATTTGATTGGTTTAAATTTTGATTATCTTTTGGTTCAACTTCTTCATCAAAAATTAAATTAGTAGTTTCTTCAATTTTGTGGGTTTGTTTATTATAAACCCTATAGGCTCTACTAGTTATTGAATATCCTAAGAAGATCCCTGGGGTTGACTTAGATTGAAACTTACCTAGGTAGTCCTTAGTGTTCAAGATATGGACTTTGCACCCAAAGACCCTTAGGTAGTGTAGGTTAGGCAATCTGTGATAATATAGTTCATAAGGGGTTTTATTGTATCTTTTATTAATTAGGACCCTATTTTGAATATAGCATGCCGTACTTACCGCTTCTGCCCAAAATTGGTTAGCTAGACTATATTCATTGATCATCATTCTAGCGGTTTCTTGAAGGGTTCTATTTTTTCTTTCTACTATCCCATTTTGTTGGGGGGTTCTAGGACAGGAAAATTCATAAATATACCCATTGATTTTGCAGAATTCCTCAAACCTTTGATTTTCAAACTCTCCCCCGTGATCACTCCTAAGTCTTTTAATTTTAGTATCATTTTGATTTTCAATCATTTTGCATAAGTCAATAAATAAGTTCAGGGTTTCATCCTTAGTTTTCAGGAACCTAACCCAGGTAAACCTATAGTAATCGTCGATAATTATTAAGCAGTACCGATTCCCGCTTAGTGACTTAGCTCCATGTGAATCAAATAGGTCAAGGTGCAGGAGCTCATGTGTGGTTTGGGTTAAGTATGATTGAGTTGGTTTGTGAGTAGACTTAGTTTGTTTACCTTGTTTACATGAGTTACAAATTGTGTTCTCAAAATTCTTGATTTTAGGTACACCTTTAATTAAACCAAATTAGGTAATTTTCGTGATTAGTTTGATATGAGTGTGACCTAATCTCCTATGCCAAAGGTTAGATTCTTCTAATTGCGTCAGAAAGCATTTTGGTACTAAGGGTAGATTAATAGTGTAAACATTGTTTTTCCTAGTACCCTTGAGCATTATTTCTAAGTCTTGGAGGTTTCTAATAAGGCAGTCAGAGTTGGTGAAGGTAATTATGTAACCAGTATCACAGAGTTGACTAATACTAAGCAAATTGAACCTAAAATTTTCAATCAAGAGAACTTTCATAATAATGAAATTAGATTTAAGTTCAATGTTACCTGACCCAATGACTTTGAGTGTAGCATTGTTGCCAAATGCTACTGAGCCTAGGTTCTTGAACTTGTTTTGGTGAATTTCAATTTGTCTCTAGTCATGTGTCTGGAGCATCCACTATCCAACATCCACTGGTCCAAATCTTTATGTTCCTACATATAAGTATTTGTTGATTTGGATCCATTAGAGTTAGGGATAGCTTGAATTAAATTTCACACCTAGTCTGTCTCATCCAATCTAGTATTATCAAACATGTTAACCTTATGGGTTTTGTGAGACAGGTTTTCAAAATAAAATTTTAATTTTGAAAACGGTTAATTTTGAAAGAGTTGAATTAATTTAGAAAACTATTTAAAGTTATTGATTTTGAAATATGTTGAATCTAAGATTAATTGAAATTTATGTTAGAATCAAAATTAACAAACAGTAAATTGAATTTGATTTTCAGTAATTGGCTTCCAGGTCTTAGCGAGGCACAATGCCTTCTTTGACCGTAGCCTTACTGGAGCAACAACCCTTTCCTTGACAAAGCCTTTTACTGAAAATTCATCTTCAAGTTACTTCTTGAAGATTTTGGTCTAACTAGTTTGGGTCTTGGATCTGTAGGTTCGGCTAGTTCCACCAGACTAATAGACCAAGTAGGATATACTTGACCTTATTAGAAGGGCTTCCCTAACGTACTATCATCTCACCTCCACCTAATACTATGTTGTTTAAATTTCAACTCAATCATTTGTCCTTAATCTAACCAATCCTAAATCTAAGCATGATAATAAAAAATTGCAAAAAGAAAATAGACAAGCAAGCAAGCAATTCAGTAAATTATCTAACTATAAATATGGTTTTTATATTGACTCCCCCTGGACTATAGCCTCGATAAGGGTTAGCAAGATGTGAATCTTGTCCTTGGGGATCGAATACTGGTTTGGTCCAGCCTGTTTATTAAACACATCTTGGGGACCCATGCTTGGACTTGGGTTCTAGGTTGGTTCATACAGAATAATATGAACGTGTCTCGACTTGGTGTTAGTGATATGAGAGAAGTGTCCTAAGGCAATCGCCTTATGATTGTAATCATTTATTCTTATAAATGAATATTCACATTTGAGTATGCATTGTTTGTGTATTTGATTGAGATCTTAAACTCATTTACTGAATGTCCGCAATACAATTCACAAATGAGAGAATTTGTGATGAATTCACAACATAAATCGAAAGCCTTTTAGTCACACGCACTACGAGAAATCCGAGGGATTTAAACGAGTTGAAAATTGGATTTTCCGATCAAGAGAGATTAAGTTTGGTTGAGCCAAACGATTAGCCAAAACTGAATTTATTTCAGACGCATCGGAAGCATAGAATGACTAAGTCTTTTAAAGTCTTAATGGCTGAATTAAATAAGTTTNGAAAAAAAATTCCAGAAACAAAAATTTTACTTGGAAAAATCTTTAAGAAATTCCAACACTCAAAAGAAATTTTACTTAGAAACATTTGCCAAAAATTCTAACCGATTTTTGCTCAGACATATTTTGTTTACTTAGGAAAATTTTACTTAGGATTTTTAAAACAACTTAGAAAATTTTCCTTTACTTTTTGAAACAGAGATAAAACTTTGAAAAATTTGCAAAAAAAATTTTCCTTGCTCTCTCTTTTCTTTCTTTCTGTCTCTCCCCCTTTGCCATATATAAAAAAAATGGATAACAATTATTGCAAGTTAATTTAGAGTTAGAAAAAAATGAAAATCTGTATTGAGCAAACTCTAATGAATTTAAGTAAGAAAAACAGACCAAACCAAATTAAACCAATCTTGTTCGGGTCCTGTCTATCCCAGTTAGCTACTTACTAACTGTTATAAAACAGTAGCTTTCACTAGGATTAGTCAAGTTAAGTGATCTGATCAAGTTTGATTTTCTAAGCTTGATACTTAACTTGATTGCTGTTCAACTTGTATTTATTGCCCCAATTACTGTAGATGCACTGACTTAAAACATCTTGAATCAAGACATAGACCTAAGCATCTCAACCCAGTCTAGGTTATCAATCAAAAGTACCCTAAGGTGCTTGTGAGATGCTGACTTCTAGATCTATATGTGCATGCAGTTCTAGGGTTAGGGCCTAAGCTAAGTCAATTTGTGCAAAAACCCTAGTTTTAAAGGGGGTAAGTTTTTTGGAAAAAACTAAGTCGGAAAATCATTTTAAATTTCAAAAACTTGATAAAAGAAATGATTTTTCAAATTGCTAATTTTCAAAACAAATTAAAAAAATAGGAAAACAAATTTTTGAAAAATATATATAGAACAGTCCTATTCTACTAAACACAACTCTAACTGCCTTCTTAGTGAGCTAAACTCGGATTCAGGTAAGGGTTTGGTAAAAATGTCAGCTAAGTTGGATTTTGAGTCCACATGCTTAAGTACTATCTCGCCCCTGACTACATGATCTCTTACAAAATGATGCTTAACTTCTATATGTTTTGTTCAGGAATGTTGAATTGGGTTCTTAGTCAAATTGATTGAACTAATGTTATCAATAAAAACTTGGGTTTGAGTGTAGTCAAGCTGGAAATCCTTAAGAGTGTGCATCATCCATAAAAGTTATGCCACACACTCTCCTAGGGCAACATATTCTGTTTCGGTTGTAGATAAGGCTACGCAGTGTTGCTTTCTACTACACCAGCTGTCTAGGCTATGTCCTAACAGTTGACAACTTCCACTTGTACTCTTTCTATCTAACTTGCACCTAGCATAGTCAGAGTCAGAATATCCTGATACTTCAAAAGTGGAAGTTCTAGGATACCAAATTCCTACATTTAGGGTACCCTTAATCTACCTTAGTACTCTTTTTAGGGCTGCTAAGTGGGATTCCTTAGCACAAGTTTGGTATCTAGCACACATTCCTACAGAAAACAAGATATCAGGTCTACTAGCGGTTAAGTAAAGTAGACTACCAATCATGTTTCGGTATAACTTAAGATCTGTAGGCTTACCTTCAGGGTCATTATCTATTTTGACATTAGTTGCCATAGGGGTACTTAAGCTTTTTAAATTATCCATTTTGAATTTCTTTATTAACTTTTTGGCATATCTAGATTGGTGAACAAAATTGCCATATCTAGTTTGCTTAATTTGTAAACCTAAGAAAAAGTTGAGCTCACCCACCAAGCTCATTTCGAATTCATTTTTCATTATTTTTACAAATTCTTTTAGAAAGTTAGAGTTAGTGGATCCAAATATTATATCGTCAACATATATTTGTGCAATAAAAATATCTTTTTCTAAGGTTTTAACAAAAAGTGTGGAATCTATTTGACTTTGGTTAAATTCCTTAGAAATTAGATAAGTTGATAGTCGTTCATACCAAGTCCTAGGTGCTTGTTTCAACCAATAAAGTGCTTTTCTAAGTTTAAAAACATATTCAAGTTTTTCTAGGTCCTCAAATCCTCGGGGTTGCCCTACATAAACTTCTTCTTTAATAAACCCATTTAGAAAAGCAGACTTGACATCCATTTGATATAGCTTAAACCCTCTATGGGTTGCAAAGGCTAATAACATTCTAATTGACTCAAGTCTAGCTACTGGGGCATAGGTTTCATCATAGTCTAACCCTTCAACCTGACTAAACCCTTTAGCTACTAAGCGAGCTTTATTTCTAACAATTTTCCCTTGATTATTTAGTTTGTTTCTAAAAACCCACTTAGTATCTATAATAGATTTGCCCTCAGGTTTAGGTACTAGTTCTCAGACTTGGTTTCTTTCAAATTAGGCTAATTCCTCTTGCATAGCTATGATCCAATCAGGGACAGGTAGGGCTTCCTCTATAGTCTTAGGTTCAATTTTTGAAATGAGTGCTATTTGACTAAGACTTCTATAGGAGGACCTAGTTCTGACTCCTAAGGTTGGATCACCCATAATTTGATCAGAAGGATGATTGAGTCTGGGTTTCTTTGTTCTTCTAGAACTAGGTTCAGCTTCAGGTCCGGCTAGATGGTTCGGTTCAATGTTTGGTTCAACTACTTGGTTTGGTTCAGTTATTGGTTCAGTTGATACCTCAGTAGTTGGTTCAAGGGTTAGTTCATTTAGTGGTTCAATCAGTGGTTCAATTGATGATTCAATTATTGGTTCACTATCTTCTTGATCAAGATTTGATTGGTTTAAATTTTGATTATCTTTTGGTTCAACTTCTTCATCAAAAATTAAATTAGTAGTTTATGTTGGTGCCGGAAGCACCATATCGAACCTTGTTTTGATATTGGCAAAGGGTTCAAAGTTAAGTATTATTGGTGATCTAACGATGTTACTCAAGTGTGCAGGAAAAGTCCTAGGAACACTAGGCACGAAGTCCTGGTTCTAAGAATTGGGCACTAAGTCCTGGCCACGAGCTGGGCAACTAAGTCCTGACATAAGGTTGGACAATAAATCCTGGTTGTGGACTGGGCACTAAGACCTGGCCGAGGGCTGGACACCGAAGACCTGGTTCGAGGAATTGGGCACTATGACCTGGCCGAGGGTTGGGCACCGAAGACCTGGTTCGAGGAATTGAGCACTAAGTCCTGGTCGCGGACTGGGCATGAAGACCTGGTGAGTAAAGCTGGGCAAAAGTCCAACCGGAGGAGCCGGTTGGCAAAAAGGTAAATTCTCCCGAGAGGAGTAGGCGAGGATGCGTTCCCTGTAGGAGGGAACATTAGGCGTCGGTTCGACCTGGGGTTCCATTTGGGAGACCCGAAGTCAGAACCAAGATAGCTATGACTGTAAATAATGACTAACACTCTTGCTTGGTTTGTTTTGGAACTAACCTTGGTTACAGGGACCGAAGGATTGTGTTTCTGTAGCTCAGACGCCCTAAAGGAGTGGGGTGGTTCACTGGGCTAGGCACCCGGGAGGTCACGGGCGCCCAAGGTCAAGGCTAAAAAACCGCCAAGAAGAAAGACTGCTTCGAACCACACTGGGCTAGGAGCCCAGGAGGTCCCGAGCGCCCAAGGTCAAAGCTAAAGCGGCCATCGAAGCAAATCCGCCACGAAGCCAATAGACCAGGTCAACCTAGGCACCCGAGAGGTCCCGGGCGCCCCAGTCAGCCCAGGTGCCGAATCAAAGGGGATAAGCGCTGACTGAGCTGCGGATTGAGGTTCTCGTAGGTGAAAGCACGTGTCAGGCGCCCCCAACGGATTAGGCGCCCCCATGGGCACTATAAAAGGGGGCTCGACCCCAAGGCTTCAATAACAATTCTTTTCCAACTCTCCAAACACTTTCGCTTACACGCTGCGCTCCAGTAAAGTTCCATTTCGAGATTTCAGCGCCGACGATGACCATCTGCTCCGGAATTCGATCCATCTCAGGAGTCGGTAAAGTTTTAAATTTATGAAAGTGTTGTGACTTAGTTTACAAATTCTATATCTGTACTTTCAATCTGTAAAAAATCTTTCCGAATATAGAATTGCCCAAAGTAAACGGTCAAGGACCGTAGGCCTTGGAGTAGGAGCCGACCGCGACTCCGAACCAAGTAAAAACGCTTGTGTTCTTGTGTACTTTATCTTTTTCCGCTGCGTATATTCTTTAACCGTCTGAAAATTTTATAACGATATTCACCCCCCCCTCTATCGTTTTCTTCGATCCAATAGTTTCTTCAATTTTGTGGGTTTGTTTATTATAAACCCTATAGACTCTACTAGTTGTTGAATATCCTAAGAAGATCCCTGGGGTTGACTTAGATTGAAACTTACCTAGGTAGTCCTTAGTGTTCAAGATATGGACTTTGCACCCAAAGACCCTTAGGTAGTGTAGGTTAGGCAATCTATGATAATATAGTTCATAACGGGTTTTATTGTGCTTTTTATTAATTAGGACCCTATTTTGAATATAGCATGCTGTACTTACCGCTTCTGCCCAAAATTGGTTAGCTAGACTATATTTATTGAGCATCATTCTAGCGGCTTCCTGAAAGATTCTATTTTTTCTCTCTATTATCCCATTTTGTTGGGGGGGGGGGGGTTCTAAGACATGAAAACTCATGAATATACTCATTGATTTTGCAGAATTCCTCAAACCTTTGATTTTCAAACTCTCCCCCGTGATCATTCTTAAGTCTTTTTATTTTAGTATCATTTTGATTTTCAATTATTTTGCATAAGTCAATAAATAAGTTCAGGGTTCATCCTTAGTTTTCAGGAACCTAACCCAGATAAACCTAGAGTAATAGTCGATAATTACTAAGCAGTACCGATTCTGCTTAGTGACTTGGCTCCATGTGAATCAAATAGGTCAAGGTGCAGGAGCTCAAGTGTGATTTGGGTTAAGTCTGATTGAGTTGGTTTGTGAGTAGACTTAGTTTGTTTACCTTGTTTACATGGGTTACAAATTGTGTTTTCAAAATTCTTGATTTTAGGTACACCTTTGATTAAACCAAATTGGGTAATTTTAGAAATGAGTTTGACATGAGTGTGACCTAATCTCCTATGCCAAAGGTTAGATTCTTCTAATTGCGTCAGAAAGTATTTTAGGACTAAGGGTAGATGAATAGTGTAAACATTATTTTTCCTAATGCCCTTAAGCATTATTTCTGAGTTTTGGAGGTTTCTAATAAGGAAGTCAGAGTTGGTGAAGGTAACTATGTAACCAGTATCATAGAGTTGACTAATACTAAGCAAATTGAACTTAAAATTATCAACCAAGAGAACTTTCTTAATAATGAAATCAGATTTAAGTTCAATGTTACCTGACCCAATGATTTTGAGTGTAGCATTGTTGCCAAATGCTACTGAGCCTAGGTTCTTGAACTTGATTTTGGTGAATTTCAATATGTCTCCAGTCATGTGTCTAGAGCATCCACTATCCAACATCCACTGGTCTAAATCTTTATGTTCCTACACATAAAGTATTTGTTGATTTGGATCCATTAGAGTTAGGGATAGCTTGAATTGAATTTCACAGCCTAGTCTGTCTCACCCAATCTAGTGTTATCAAACATGTTAACCTTATGGGTTTTGTGAGACAGATTTTCAAAATAAACTTTTAATTTTGAAAAACGGTTAATTTTGTAAGAGTTGAATTAATTTAGAAAACTATTTAAGGTTATTGATTTTGAAAATATGTTGAATCTAAGCTCAATTGAAATTTGTGTTAGATTCAAATTTAACAAAGAGTGAATTGAATTTGATTTTCAGTAATTGGCTTTCAGGTCTTGGCGAGGCACAAGGCCTTCTTTGGCCGTAGCCTTATTGGAGCAACAACTCTTTCCTTGACAAAGCCTCTTACTGAACATTCATCTTCAAGTTACTTCTTGAAAGATTTTGGTCTAACTAGTTTGGGTCTTGGATCGGTAGCTTTGGCTAGTTCCACCAGACTAAACAGACCAAGTAGGATATACTTGACCTTATTAGAAGGGCTTCCCTAACGTACTATCATCTCACCTCCACCCAATATTATGTTGTTCAAATTTCAATTCAATCAATTGTCCTTACTCTAACCAATCCTTAAGTCTAAGCATAATAAAATTGCAAGAAGGAAAATAAACAAGCAAGCAAGCAAGTAAATTAAAACAATTATCTAGTTATAAATATGGTCTTTATATTGGCTCCCCCTGGATTGAAGCCTCGATAAGGATTAGGCAAGATGTGAATCTTGTCCTTGGGGATCCAATACTGGTTTGGTCCAGCTTGTTTAGTTAAACAAAGCTTAGGGACCCATGCTTGGATTCGGGTTCTAGGTTGGTTCAATACAGAATAATAAGAACGTTGTCTCGACTTGGTTCGATAACCCAGTCCGGATCGATTGAGAACGGACTTCTGTTTTCCAAGAATCATGTCAAGACCCTTGGAACCCAAAATGAACCGTTCTAAAGCAACTCTGAGCTCCTTAACTTGAGTTTTCAAGGAGGAATTCTCTTCCTCAAGCTTTTGGACTTGAGTTGAGTTTCCTTCATGACTTGACTCAGTCAAGGACCTCGAGTTGACTTCCTATTTTAGGAGTTTTACTTCCTATCGGAGGGACTCAACCCGGATTTTGGCTTTTTCCAAGTTTCGAGACAAATAAGAAATTAACTTAGATAACTCATATTCTGAATAACCTCTTACAGTGATTTGTCTGTTCTCCGAGATTGTGAGTCTTCTGGTGTTGACGTCCTCGTCTGGTTCCGATTCTGATCCAGAGTCGACGTCTTCCGAGGCGGTTAAGGCGAGTAGATTTGCGTACGGGACTTCTTCTTCTTCTTCGGAGGATGACTCGTCCCAGGTGGCTTGAATAGCCTTCTTTCTGCGGCCTTCTTGGTTTCCATTAGGTTGGGGCACTCTGACTTGAAGTGTCTCTTTTTGTTGCATTCATAGCAGGTGATGTTGTTTTTGCTCTTCGAGCTCGTTAAAGGTTCTGTTGGATCTTCCTTTCTTCGGCTTGATTTCTTCTTGTTCGTTTGGTACTTGAATTCTTTGTAGTAATCACGAGCTAGCCGAACCAATTTGGGTCGATCCCCTTCGCTGTCTTCTAATTCCGAGTCTAAGTCAGACTTGGGTGTTAGTTGAGGCTTCTTCTTAGGAACTTTTCCTTGAGTTTTACCTGCAACAAAAGCTATAGCTTTCTCGATCAAGGTAGTATTAGTTTGTTCGTGCAGTTCTAGTTCAGAAAATAACTCATCCAATTTAATTTCGGATAAATTTCTTGAAACCTTGTAGGCATCCACTATAGATGCCCATAGTGAGTTTCTCGGAAATGAATTTAAAGTATACCTTATTAGGTCACGGTTTTCAACCAAGACTTAGTGCCTAGTGTACCTAGGACTTTCCCTGCACACTTAATTAGCATTGTTAGATCACAACAACACCTTAACTTCTGAACCCTTTGCCATTATCAAAACATGGTTCGACTTTGGTGCTTCCGGCACCAACAAAGCAAGCATGGGTTCCTAAGAAATATTTGAATGATGTTTGTGGATCAAGTGTATGAGTACCAAAAGATTGTGTTTTTCGTGTCGCTTAGGTAGAAGAGAAGAAGGATTCAAACAAGTGGATTGTGGATAGCGGTTGCTCAAGACACATGACCGGTGATGTGAGCAAGTTCTCCACAATTAGCTACTTGAAAGAAGGAACGGTGTCTTTTGGAAATAGTGGAAAGCTCAAGATTATAGATAGAGGCACAATTGAGGTATCATCTACAATCATCATCCATAAAATACTTCTAATTAAGGACATGGAATTCAACTTACTTAGTGTTAGTCAATTATGTGATGCCGGGTATAGAGTTGAGTTTCATGCTAATAAATGTTTAGTAAGGCACAATAGCTCGAAAAATGTCATGTTAGAAGGATATAGGGAAACAAATCTTTATTATCTTAATCTCTCTTATGCTTCTAACATTTCTACTAAGTGTCTCATATCAAAAGAAGAAGAAGGATGACTATGACATAGAAAGCTTGGACACATCAACATAAAGAACATAGCAAGAGTAGCCAAGATGGAGTTGGTAAAAAGATTACCAATGATCAAGTATGCCAAGAATAAAATGTGTGATGCATGTTAAGAGGGTAAGCAATCCAAGTCATCACATAAAGGTAAAACTCTAACTAGTACTTCTCTACCTTTGGAATTAATGCATTTAGACTTATTTGATTGTCATAATACTCCTTCGTTAGTAGGAAATAAGTATTGCTTAGTAATTGTTGATGATTTTTCTAGATATACTTGGGTTTATTTCATAAGACATAAGGATGAAACTCTAGAGATATTTGTAGGATTTAGCAAAAGGGTTGAAAATGAGAAACACCTCAAAATCAACCGAATTAGGAGTGATCATGGTGGAGAGTTTGAAAATTCAAACTTCTCTAGCTTTTGCTTAGGAAATGGGTACAAACATGAATTTTTATGTCTAAGAACACCACAACAAAATGGGGTTGTAGAAAGGAGGAATCGGGCTTTGCAAGAAGCGGCTAGGACTATGCTTAATGCTTATTCCTTACCTAGCTATTTTGGGCGGAAGCGGTAAATACCGCTTGCTACATTCAAAACTGAGTCTTAAATCATAGATTCCTAGGAAAAACACTTTTTGAATTGTGGAATAAGAAAATTCCTCAAATTCACTATTTCAGAGTATTTGGTTGTAAGGTATATATTTTAAACACTAAGGATGACTTAAGGAAATTTGAGTCCAAGGCGGATGAAGGGATTCTAGTTGGGTACTCATCTACTAGTAGAGGGTATAGAGTATATAATAAGATGACTAAATTGATTGAGAAATCATCCAATGTGGATTTTGATGAATCTACTAGTACTTACCCTAGGAAATCCTCCATTGACAAGGATATAGGAGTAAATGAAAATCCTACCCAAGAAATCCAAGACTTACATTTAGGGGATATTGATCAAGGGGAGGAAGAAATACATCGGATGATGAAAAAGACAATAATGAAGTAGATGAGCCCACAATCCCTAGGACCTTAAGGCACCATCAAGATTATCCTATCAACCAAATAGTTGGAGATATTGAACAAGGAGTAAGGACTAGATCCTATTTTAGAGAGCATGCTAGTTAAATTGCTTTAATATCACAACTAGAGCCAAAGCCTATTGATGAAGCCTTAGTTGATGCGGATTGGATTCTAGCAATGCAAGAGGAGTTAAACCAATTTGAAAGAAGTGAAGTATGCGAACTAGTTCCAAGGCCCAATGATAGTACACTTGTCACAACAAGATGAGTCTTTAGAAACAAATTGGATGATCAAGGGAGAGTTACTAGGAACAAGGCTAGATTAGTAGCTAAGGGTTTCAACCAAGTTGAGGGACTTGACTATGATGAAACTTATGTTCCCATAGCTAGATTAGAGTCTATCCCGATTTTGTTAAGATATGCCACCCACATGGATTTTAAACTTCATCAAATGGATGTGAAATCGTCATTTCTTAATGGGTTTATTAAGGAGGAAGTGTGTGTAGAACAACTACTCAGTTTTGAAAACATAGACTACCCTAATCATGTTTATAAATTAAGAAAAACCTTATATGGATTAAAACAAGCTCCCCGAGCTTGGTATCAGAGGCTTTCATCTTTCTTAGTTTCCAAGGAGTTTAGAAGAGGAACAATTGATCCAACTCTATTTCTTAAGTCTAAGGATAAGGATATTTTTGTAGCCCAAGTTTATGTTGATGATATCATTTTTGGGTCAACAAATAATGAATTTCTCCATGAATTTATCAAGCATATGGAAAATGAGTTTGAAATGAGCCTTGTTGGGGAGTTGACCTTCTTTTTAGGATTGCAAGTCAAACAAACAAATGAAGGAACTCATGTTTATCAAACAAAATATGCTAGGAAAATTATCAAGATATTTGGATTAGAAAATGCTAAGGTAGCATCTACTCCCATTGGAACAAATGTCAAGATGGATAGTGATCATGAGGGGAAGGTAGTTGATCCAAAATAATATAGGAGTATGATTGGTAGTTTGTTGTATCTCACCGCTAGTAGACCGGATATACTATTTGCGGTAGGCATGTGTGCAAGGTATCAATCTTGTGCCAAAGAGTCTCATTTAGTAGTAGTAAAAAAGGATATTAAGATATCTTAAGGGCACTCTTAATCTCGGTCATTGGTACCCTAGAACTTCAAATATTGATTTATTTGGATACACCAACTCCGATTATGCGGGTTGCAAATTGGATAGAAAGAGTACTAGTGGTGGGTGCCAATTTCTTGGATCATCCTTAGTTAGTTGGAGTAGTAGAAAACAACCATATGTTGCATTATCAACAACCGAGGCCGAATATGTAGGAATGGGTGGTTGTGTAGCTCAATTACTTTGGATCATGCACACCTTAGAGGATTATTAGCTTCATTACTCCAAGGTCAAAGTCTTATGTGATAATGAGAGCACTATTAATTTGACCAAAAATTCGGTGCATTACTCTAGAACAAAACACATTGAAGTGAAGCATTACTTCATTAGGGATCATGTGGCAAGGGGTAACATTGAATTACATTATGTTGAATCAATGTCTAACTTTGCCGACATATTTACCAAGCCTCCACCCGAAGCGGAATTCACATCTCTAAGAAGAGGACTTGGTATGTGTTTTGTAGAAATGTAGATTTGGCCTTGGGGTAATACAAGAATAAGGTAGTGCATGAGATAGGATGATACAAATAACTCACTTATGCTTGTGGCATATTGTTGGGGTATTGGATGTATCACATTATTGAAAATAGACCAACTATGGGGAAAACAAATGTTTAATTAATGAACATCTTGCCCATAGATCAAAGTTGGTCACAAATCTTTGGAATGTAAAAAATCGAAGAAGAAGCAGGAGACCAACCTGAACGAGGGACCAGAAATGGAAGACTTCTGTGTCGTGGTCTCCAAATTGAACCTGGTGAATTCAAACCCGCGACAATAGTGGATCGATACTGGAGCCACCAGACATGTGTGCTGCAATAAGGAACAGCTCCACAATTTTGAAGAACTTAGTGGAGACAAGCTGTTCATAAGGAACTCGACAACCTTGGACGTCATGGGCCAAGGAAAAGTGGTGTTGAAGATAACCTCGGGCAAGGACCTCATTCTAACCAATGTGTTGTATATTCTGGAGATTCGAAAGAATCTAGTGTCCGGATCATTATTAAGCAAGCATGGCTTTCGCATTATGTTTGAGTAAGACAGAATTGTACTGTTGAAAAATGGAATGTTTGTGGGAAAGGGCTATGTATATGATGGGTTGTTTAAGTTCAGTGTAATGATCATTAAGCCTAGGATAAATAAAATTGAGAACTCTTCCACTTATATGCTTGAGTCTTCATGTTTATGGCATGGTAGACCAGGACATGTGAATTACGATGTGATACGTAGATTAATAAACATGCAAAGCATACCGACATTCCACCTTAATCCAAAACACAAGTGTGAGACTTGTGTTGAAGCAAAATTGACAAGGTCATCGTTTCAACATGTTGAAAGAAGCAATGAACCACTCGACCTAATTCACACTGACGTATGTGAACTAAAAGGTACACTGACACATGGTGGGAATAAGTACTTCATTACTTTTGTAGATGATCACACAAAATATTGTTATGTGTATCTTCTCAAAAGCAAGAACGAAGCTATAGAGAAATTCGTTCTCTACATAAATGAGGTTGAAAACCAACTTCATAAGAAGATTAAGATGGTTCGAAGCGACCGAGGTGGTGAATATATATCACCATTTGCTGAGTTGTGTGCTGAACATATGATCAAACACGAAACAACAGCTCCTTATACCCCTCAGCAAAATGGGGTTGCTGAGCGAAAGAATCAAACTCTTAAGGAGATATGAATGCTCTTCTATTGAGCTCTGGACTGCCAGACTCCATGTAGGGGGAAGTTGTTTTAACAGCTAATTACCTTTTAAATAAGATCCCTCGGAAGAAAATAAATAATAACCCTTATGAGTTATGGAATAGAAGACGACCATCTTATAAATATTTGTGAGTGTGGGGGTGTCTTGCCAAAGTTTTGGTGCTTGATCCGAAAAAGATTAAGATATGACCAAAAACTATTGATTGCATATTTATCGGATATGCACATAACAGCAGTGCATATCGGTTTTGTGTATACGAGTCACAATTACCGGATATACACAAGAACTCGATGATAGAATCGAGAAATGCCTCATTCTTCGAGCATGTGTTTCTATATAAGACCCAAGATGATGTTAACTCCTCAAAATGGGTGGAGGAAATGCCAGAGGAAGAAGAAGAGGATGAACCAGTTAAGGCTGCGCCTAGGCGAAGTAAGAGTGCTCGGGTGGAAAAATCTTATGGAACAGATTTTATCACTTTCATACTGGAAGGTGAGCCCCAAAGCTACTCAGAAGCAGTAAACTCTTCTAAGGGACCTCACTGAAAAGAGGCAATTGCATCCGAGATAGAATCTATCTTGCAAAATCACACTTGGGAACTTGGGACTTTCGTCCAGGGAGTAAACCATTAGGTTGCAAGTGGATATTTAAGAAGAAGATAAAATCAGATGACACAATTGACAAGTATAAGGCCAGATTGGTAATTGAAGGTTACCGACAATGAGAAGATCTTGATTACTTTGATACGTATTCACCGGTATCGAGAATAACTTCCATTAGAATGTTAGTGGCTATTGATGCTCTATGGAACCTGAAAATACATTAGATGGATGCAAAGACAGCCTTTCTAAACGGAGATTTAGAAGTGAAAATTTACATAGAGCAACTCGAGAGGTTTTCTGTGCCAGGATTGAATAACCAGATTTACAAATTAGTGAAGTCGTTATACGGCTTGAAACAAGCTCCAAAATAGTGGCATGAGAAATTTGATAATACCATGCAATAAGGTGGATTCAAACTCAATGAATGTGATAAATGTGTCTACACGAAAGTCACAGAAGATGACTTTGTCATCTTGTGCTTATATGTAGATGACATACTTATCATTGGGAGTAATGATAAGATAATCAAATCCACTAAAGACATGTTGAACTCAAGATTTGACATGAAAGACATGGGCCTAGATGATGTGATTCTAGGAATCAAAATTTTTAGAACAGCAGAAAGACTTGTTCTTAGTCAGTCTCATTACGTGGATAAGATTCTTGAGAAATTCACCAATGGTTATATTGCGTTGGCACGAACACCGATAGACACAAGACAACATCTATTGAAAAATCGAGGAAAAAGTATCTATCAGGTAGAGTACGCTCGGGTGATTGGAAGTCTGATATACTTGATGAATTGTACAAGAGCAAACTTAGCCTACACATTAAGTAAACTGAGTAGATACACGAGTAATCCCGGTGTTAAGCACTGGAAAGGGATAATGATGACCGTTTTTTTTATCGTGTTACGGTTTCAAATACAATTTAAGTACCGAATTCCTCTAAACTAATGTAGCATAGAGTAACTCGAGTCGTCTCCCAACGAATGTAGTTGGTGCAAGATAAATCTCAGGATCATATCTTATTGTTTTTGGGTTTTGGATATGAAACTGGGTTTTGGATTTAAGAGCTAGGACTACGAAATGAATAACAGAGCAAATATGAAACCTAATTCTAATTAAGGAAGGACAATGCAGATAAAGAAATCTAAATTAACCAGACTATAATTGCAATAAAGAAAGCACAACTTGAAATAAAGCATTAAGAAACTAAACACAGAGCAAACTACAACATTGAAGAAATCTAATCTAATCCTAACTTAATTGCATTCAAATGAAGACATGAACATTAAAGCTAATAAAAGAGCAATACAGAACAAAGATTAAACAACTAAGAAACATCACAATTGAAAGTTTTGTTCTAAGAAACATTTGACCAAACACCTCATATGCATGATTAAAATTGATTCAAGCAAGTGCAATTTGAATAGGAGAAGATCCATCAAATACAACATTTTACGATCAAACACATAACAATCAAACATTCTCAACTATCAAACAATCAATAACCAAATAAAGTTGGAACACCCAAATTAATCCAAGGTACTGAATTGCTCTATGAGAATTGCTGTGAAAGGGTGGCTGCCGAATGCTCCATATCCTGCCCCTGTGAAGAGGAAGCCTGTAAAAACTACCGAGTTGCAGTGATAAAATTGCTATGCAATTGCGGCTGCCGAATTTGCAGAAGCTGCTGCCGGAAGTTGGATGCTGCTGCTGGGAATGGAAATCTGATGGGAAACCACTAGAATTAAAGAACTGCTGGCTATTGCTGTGAAAGAACTGCTGAAGGAAATGATGAACTGTGAAGGAGGAATCTACTGCCGGAATTGATACCCTGTGAAGAAGAAAATGTAAACGAAAGCTAGGAAGAAACTGCTGACGAAAACTGTAAGAACTTGGACGAATTGCTGTAAAGAAAAACAGAAGAAAGAAATGCAGTAAAAATTTGATCGCCGGCTTCGGGTGAAGTGGATGATCGTCGACTAGGGCTCGAACCCCGTGCCCTAGCTGTGGAGGTGCTGGACGAAAGTGCTGCGACTGCTACGTTTGGCTGAAGCTCGGAACCCCCAAAGCTCTAGCTTGTGGTCGCCGGTGATGAAAATGGAGGAAAGTTCTCTCCGAACCCCGAAAGAGAACCCGTGCTCTCTTCTCTCCGAACCCTGAAAGAGAAAAGGTGGATGTGGACACCGGCCGGCGACGATGAAGGTGGATTGGATCGCTGGCGGAGAAGGTGGATTGGATGAGTCGCGTGTGTGTGATCCCCTCTGTCGATCGATGCCCTAGCCTTTGCGATGCTGCCCCTTTTTGATCTGCGCGTGGGTTCGGTCAGCCAAGCCAACTTGTGTTTGATTCAGCCAAGGGTTCAGTCAAACAGAGTTTGAGTTCAATCAAGCTAAGCTTCAGCTCTGGTCCAGCTCTGGTTCAGTCTAGTTCGAGTTCAGTCAAGCCAAGCCAGTTGAGTTCAGTCAAGGTTCAGTCTGGGTTCAATCTCAGCCCAGTTCATCAGTTGGTTCAACCCAGCCAAGCATTTGAGTTCAGCCAGCCTTTGGTTCAGTCCAGACTTGGTTCAGCCAACAGACCAGCCCTGGGTGCAATCAAGCAATGGGTTCAGTCCAACAGTTGGGTCAGTCAACCAAGTCAGCTTAGAAGGAGATTGACAACGAACGACTGAGATCGATTTGCTTCATCCAACGGTTAGATCTTTTCCAATCTGAACCAAACTCCACAGATCTCAATCAATGGTCCTGATCTACCTATCCCCAGCTCAGATTCACCAGATCAGTGGCGGATGGTCCAGATCTTCCTTTTTCTTGAATGGATGGTCTAGAACATCTTGAGCACGATCCAACAGTCAAATCACTTCTGATTTGGCTGAAATTTTCAGATCTTGATCTCTGG